>CATIWK010474996.1:0-11974 GCA_949634005.1 Mallotus japonicus
GCTAGTATAGTTGATAAGGTTTGCTATCAACGACCACATGTTCTTTTTCTTTTTTCCTCTTCCACGACAAAAAAGAATAATTTATTTGGACATAACCTGACATTTCAACAAATTTTATAGAAGTAAAAAATTTGTGCACAAATTGTATCTCATAAAACTAAAAAATTGTCAAATAAAATACTATAGCAAATAAAACACAAAAATCACTTATGTTATATATTTTCATTGCTAAACATCTTAAAGCTTGGTTTATATAGCATAAGGTATTTGGGGGGGATGATTTTTTTTTTTTTCGAATTTAAAAGATGGAGTTTCACCATCTTTTAAATTATTAAAAATTAATTTTATAATTGTTATTAATAAAAATGTTAGACAATCTAAATATTTATATATTGTATAATAGAAAACTACTATTTTTATCTAAATGATGTAAGAATTAATTTTATAAACTCAAATCATACATTTTATAATGTTTTTGGAAAAGAAAAGTGATTATTAAACTTTTCCTCCATTGATAATATTTTAGTATTTTCTAAAATTAGTACAACCGCTACCACCAAAAAAAAAAAAAAAGAGGACAAATCAAACCTGAGTTTCCCAGAAAACTATAATATTCTAATACTATTAAAAAAAATTTTAACACTTACCTACAAACTTGAGCTATCCACAAGGAAATTTGGACCTGTATAACCTTTGAAAGAAAATAAAATTCATAGCAAAATGCAACATCAATGAAAAGGAAAAAAATGGCAATGAAATAGTGTAGCCTTCTGATGAGTCATTTTTGTAAGCATTTTCCTGGTAGAGATCCACTGATAACAACACACTCCTACTTACTCTTTTTGACTGACTCTTTGCCTCCCATATATAATAATAATAATAATAATAAAATGAATATATTTTCTATACTGAGTTGGCCATTTTTATTTTTATTAGTATGGTCAAATAAAATGTGCTTTTTATATCAAAGACACAGAGACAAACCACCAAATATGACTTTCAGTAATTATTGGGATGACTATGGTATCCATTGGGCAGAACATCATTTTCAATGAGATTTCTGCTCTTTCAACAATTCCTTTGAAAAATTTTCAAAAAAAAAAAAATTCCTTTGAAAAGTTAAAAGTAGTCAAACGTTAACTTTTCTCCAAGAATATCCTAAAGTGTAAAATTCAATTTTTTCCATTATTGATTTAAAAGGGGAGGGCTACCCCCTATTGTACAATCTATCGATGTTAAAAATCATATGAACTCCCAATTTAAAAAAAAAAACAATTCCTGTGAAAAAATTTTAAAAAATTCCTCTACATTTTACCATGTTATTATCTTAATCCTGCCCAAAAATTATATTTTTATGTTTCTTATTGGTTTCAATAAATATTTTTATTTGTATAATTTAATTTTATTAAAATAATATAAACTGTCTAATATTAATTAAAATGTATTAAAGAAATAATGTTTCAATTATATTAGTTATATTTTTGTATTTCAAGAAAATATATTTTCTTAATATAGGTTGAAATTAAATTAAATTAAATTTATAATTTTGAGATAAAAATAATAAAAATATTAGTTAAATCTAATTAATTTTTTAACTTCTGAAAAATTAAAGTGAAATCTTTCAATTTAAATATCTTCAATAATTTATTTAATAAAAATTAAATATAAAATTTATATTTTTAAAAATTATTATAATTTTAATTTAATTTAAATATAATTATAAAAATAGTAAAATTTTTTTAACAATATAATTGTATATATTACTTGGAACCGTAAGGTGGTTTAAACAAACATAATCAGTTGTTCGTTTCAGTAGAATTTAATTGGGCAATGGACAGGTTATCCTCATCACCATCTGAGTCTGCAAGGCTATGATGACACGTTGCAGTCGGTGGTAGGGTTCACTTGTTACTGTGGCGGGCAAATATTTCCTCCCATGGCCGTCAACAGTCTTAAGTCAATGTTTGCGGCCGGCCATAACCTTTCCATTGTTTTTTTTGCTTCAATTTCTTCACAAACTGACATCTCTTCTTGCCTATGACTCAAATATGAACCCAAGTCTCTATCTCTAGAATTGTTCCTCCTCCATGCCTTACCATAAAATAATATACAAACTTTTAATTGTCAAAAAAGTTTTAGCACATTCTGGCGAAAAAAACAAAAGGTTTTAGCACATACTATTTTTTTATTCTATTTTATTTTATTTTATATGATAGAGTAATCTTATATTTTTATACATTTTTTTAATTGAAAGTTCATATAATTAAAATTTTAATAGATTATACAATAAAAACAGTTCTTTCTTTTTAAATGAACGTAAAAATTGAACTTTACTTCTCAATCGGAGAGAAGTCAGCAATTAAATACCCCTCATTGGCTTATGTCTTTATATACTTTATTGTTAAAAAAGATGTAATTATAGTCTACTTTTTAGCCATGTATGTGTTACATTTAATATATTAATCATCCTTTTTAATTTTGATGCATTTCATCATTTTATTCTTTATAAAAATAAACTTCATGGAATATCTTAGAGAAAAATTTATAAATATTTTTATTTGTATCTAAAATTTAATAAATTTTAATTAATTTGGTTCAATTTAAATAGAATTATAAGGGTAATAAAAGTTTTCTAATGATTAATTTAACAGAACTGCATACTCCACAACTCGAATTCGAAATGTCGGTAAAATCAAAATAGCTTCTACCAACTGATTTCGATGATTATTGGTAAATTTATAATACTTTTAATAGTATGTATTTGTGATGTCTAGATGACTTTGTATATAAATTGAAGCAAAATTATATAGATAGTAACTAGTTAATAAATACTTAAAAGTTATATTTTTAGTTAATTGAGTTATTTTGATGATTAACTTGTAAATTAAAAGAAAATCAATAAAAAATGTTAAATTCTTGAGATGGCATGACAGATGTATTAAACTCAATTATTATTTTATTTAAATTCTTCTTTGATATAAAATTAGAATTTAAAACTAGGAATTTTAATTAATTTATTTTCCAATACATGTTCAAAATTGACTATTTTTAACCTTCAATAATGCATTTACGTACTCCATTTTCCCTTTTTCTACATGATGATATTGATATGACAATGTCCATTTTTCACATGACATGTTTGAAGTGTGAACTTAGCTCTCAAATTTCAAGCCAACCTCGTGCCTAAATATCATATAGCCTGCCAAATCTTCCATTTCCACACTTCTCTTACTCATAACTACACAAAACAATAAACTACTAAACCTCTCCTATCCCCTCACCGGCCGGCATGTCGGACCAACATTTTTTCCGGCCTTGCCGGTTTTTGATGTTCTCTTTTCTTGTTTTTTCTATATTGGTTTCTCCAACCATGTCAGATGATCTTCAAATGCTTATGAACTTGAAGTCACATCTCAACAATTCAAAGACCAATGTGTTTGCTTCATGGACAGAGCAAAATTCTGTCTGTAAATTCACCGGAATCGTTTGCAACACCAACGGATTTGTCACGGAAATCAACCTTCCTAAACAGAAGTTGGAGGGTGTTCTCCCTTTTGATTCAATCTGCGCGTTGCAGTCGTTGGAGAAGATTTCCTTGGGATCAAATTTTCTGCATGGTGTGATCACTGATGACTTGAAAAACTGTAAAAGCTTGCAGGCCTTGGATTTGGGTTTCAATTTGTTTTCTGGTCAGGTTCCTGAGTTGTCTAGTTTACAAGAACTGAGGGTCTTGAGTTTAAATGGTAGTGGATTTTCAGGTTCTTTTCCATGGAAGTCACTCGAAAATCTTACCAATCTTGAGTTTTTGAGCCTTGGTGACAATCCATTTGATGCAACGGTCTCTTTTCCTGTTGAGGTACTGAAGCTTAACAAGCTTTATTGGCTTTACCTTACTAACTGTAGCATCAAAGGTCAGATTCCAGAGGGTATCTCAAATCTCACTCTGCTAGAAAATCTTGAACTCTCGGGTAATCTGTTGTTTGGAGAAATCCCATCTGGAATTGCAAAGCTCAGCAAGCTCTGGCAACTTGAGATTTACGATAATTCCTTTTTAGGGAAAATTCCCGCAGGATTCGGAAATCTTACAAGTTTAGTGAACTTTGATGCTTCAACAAATATGCTTGAAGGTGAAATTGGGGAGCTGAGATTCTTGACACAACTAGCTTCTTTGCAACTATTTGAAAACCAATTCTCTGGTGAAATTCATGAAGAGTTTGGCGACTTGAAGTACCTTTCAGAGTTCTCTCTGTATAGAAACAAGTTCACAGGTTCACTTCCTCAGAAGCTAGGCTCTTGGTCTGATTTCAATTACATTGATGTTTCAGAGAATTTCCTGACGGGTACCATACCTCCAGACATGTGCAAGAATGGAAACATGACTGATCTTCTCATTCTGCAGAACAAGTTCACAGGTCAAGTTCCTGAAAGCTATGCAAATTGTAAGTCTTTGCTTCGTGTACGAGTAAACAACAATTCACTTTCAGGTAACATCCCTGCTGGGATATGGGGTCTTCCAAACATTAGCATCATTGATCTTAGTATGAACCAATTTGGAGGTCCTTTGACACCTGACATTGGTAATGCAAAGTCTCTAGGGTCACTAATTTTAGATAACAATCAATTTACTGGCGAGTTACCAGCTGCAATCTCTTCTGCTTCTTCTTTAGTTTCAATCCAGTTGCGTTCAAATCAATTTTCTGGAAGAATCCCAGAAAGTATTGGTGAATTAAAGAAACTAAACCGTCTTTATTTGAATGGAAATCGGTTCTCTGGTGCTATACCTGATTCATTAGGCTCATGTGTCTCTCTTGATGACATTGACCTTTCTGACAATTCATTTTCCGGGGAAATCCCGGAAAATCTTGGATCTCTGCCTACTTTGAACTCCCTCAACTTATCATTCAACAAGCTTTCTGGTCAAATTCCAGTTTCTTTGTCATCTCTAAGACTTAGCAATCTTGACCTATCAAATAATCAGCTGATTGGTCCCATACCTTATGCTTTATCACTTAATGTGTTTCGCCAAGGATTTGAGGGGAATCCAGGCTTATGCAGCAACAACTTGAGGAACTTCAGACCTTGTTCATCCACTGCTAGAAGTTCCAGTCACTTTCGAGTCCTTTTATCTTGTCTTGCAGCTGGATTGGTAGTTTTGGTTATTTCAGCTTGTTATTTATTGTTTCTGAAGTCAAGACAGAGCAAACTTGATCATCCATTGAAGCGAAGTTCTTGGGATATGAAGTCATTTAGAGTACTAAGTTTCAGTGAAAAGGATGTCATCGATTCGATTAAATCTGAAAATCTAATTGGCAAAGGAGGATCAGGAAATGTGTACAAAGTTGTGCTTGGCAATGGAAATGAACTAGCTGTGAAACATATTTGGGCATCGAATTCTAGTGATCGAAAAAGTTTTCGGAGCAGCACAGCTATGCTAACAAAAAGGAATTTCAGGTCATCAGAATATGATGCAGAGGTGGCTACACTGAGTGCCGTGAGACATGTGAATGTGGTGAAGCTGTACTGTAGTATTACAAGTGAAGATAGCAGTCTGATAGTTTATGAATATCTGCCTAATGGGAGCTTATGGGATCAGCTACATTCTTGTCAAAGGATACAGATGGGGTGGGAAAAGAGGTATGCGATTGCCTTCGGAGCTGCAAGAGGATTGGAGTACTTGCATCATGGGTTTGATAGACCTGTAATTCATCGAGACGTGAAGTCGAGTAACATCTTGTTAGATGGGGACTGGAAGCCTAGAATTGCAGATTTCGGACTTGCAAAGATTGTGCAGGCTGGTGGTGGAGGTGAATGGAGTCATATCATTGCAGGCACTTGTGGGTACATGGCTCCTGGTAAGGTTTCTCAGAATAGTCCTTTCTTATATCAATACATTGATTTTCTAATTATTGCTTCTTTGCTGCATAATATTGACTACTTTTCTGCACTATGGTCTACAGAATATGCATACACAAGCAAGGTGAATGAGAAGAGTGATGTCTACAGCTTTGGTGTAGTTCTGATGGAACTGGTGACAGGAAAAAGGCCAATTGAACCAGAATTTAGAGAAGACAAGGATATTGTCTATTGGGTTAGTAGCAAAATCAGCAACAATGAGAGTGCACTTGATTTAGTGGATTCTAACATCTCTGAGGACCTCAAAGAGGCTGCCATCAAAGTTCTGCGCATCGCAGTTCATTGTACCGCAAGAATCCCAGCTTTAAGACCAACAATGAGAATTGTAGTTCAAATGCTTGAAGAAGCTGAACCTCGTAAACTTTCAGACATTATTGTTGTCAATAAGGAAGGTGGAAGTAGTCCAGATGAAAGTTGAAGTCTAGATCTAGCGCCATGTTGGATCTTAGCACTTGAAGCTTAGTTGCTGTAATGAACCTGCAATTTTTTAGTTTGGTAGTGGGTCTGAGTACTTAGAACTCAGCTTTTAGTGAAATTTGCAGTAGGATTTATGTACTAAATTTAGATAAAAAGAGCCATAAGCAGCTAGGCCAACAAGATGTATTGTTTAGACCTCATTTCAGCTTGTAAAATATGATAACTTTTATATCTCTTTTTTTTTAAATAACTTTTATAATAACTTGTAAAATATCTCTTTTATTAAGAGATATGAATTGTATCCTTTCTTCTTAATTATTATATTCCAGTTGTTCAAAAAAAAAAATATAATAACTTTTACCTTACAAATGTAATATACTATTTTCTCTTGGAAGGCAATATTTATGCAATGATACATAGGAAAATAGATATATTGTTATGTAAAATAATTTTTCTTTATATCCGGCCAGTGATTGTCTTAACTATTGCATATATTATTATTTTTTTAGGATACGATGAGATATAGAGTTTGAATATTGTAGATTAAATTTATAATAAAATTAATTTTTATTTGCTTTTAAAAACAATATTCACCTAATTAATTTAAAGTTAAAATTATATCAAGGTATAAAAGTGTAATTTTTTGTATAAAATTTTAACCTAAGTGTACTTAATCATGATCCAGTGGATTTACTATGATATTATCAGCAATCAAGAACATAGAATAGAAGCATACAACAAATAATACATAAATAAATAAAGGCAAAACCTATTATTTGGTCTCTCTACTATACGAGTTTTCCACGGTTGGTCCCTAATCATTTAATTTGAAGAATTGAGTTCCTCGACTTTTTTTTTTAATTTCATCCTTTTATTACTCAAAATGCAAAATTGAAGACGCTGTCGTCTTCTGTTGAGTTATAAAAGCATATCTCAACCAATATTTGGTTGTGAGCTTGATCATTTGAACTTAATTTCACTGTTGATTGTGAGCTGCATCAAGCTGTTGATGTAAATTATTTGTTTTTAACAGCTGGTTCAGACATGCTTTTTGTTCATATGTACTTTTATAACTCAACAGAAGACGACAACATCTTCAATTTGGCATTCTGAGTGATAAAAGGATGAAATTAAAAAAAAAAATCGAGGGACTCAATTCTTCAAATTAAATGATTAGGGACCAACCGTGGAAAACTCGTATAGTAGAGGGACCAAATAGGGGGTTATTCCATAAATAAATAACAAGCTTTGGGCTTGTTTAGAATATGAGAATCAACAAGCTATAAGCTATCATGAATCTACATCTTTTCTACAATACCCATTAGTCCAAAGATGCCCAGTCCACTAAATTAATTTTTACTTAATTTAAAAAGAAATATTCATCTCATTAATTAAAATTAAAATTAAAATTTAACAAAAAAATGATGACCATATAAATAAATCCAATTTTATTCTATTGAGTAAGTGGTCTAATGGTTACTTTTTTTTTTTCAAGAATATTATTATAAGGTGTAAAATTTAATATTACAGTGGTTCACTTTATGAATTAAAATTAAAATTTATAATGAAATTAATTTTTACTTAATTTTAAAAGGACATTTATCTTATTAATTAAAATTAAAATTTATAGGATCAAGGCATAATAATGTAATTTTTTGTATAAATGTTTAATCAAAGTGTACAAAATCATAATTGAGTGAGTTTTTATATGGTATTATCAGAAATCAAGAACAAAGAACAGAAGCATACAACAATTAAAAAGAACAAGAAAATAGACACAGAGCATAAAAAGAAACAAATAGAACAATTTTGGGCTTTTTTTTCGAATATGAGAATCTATAATCTTTGAGCTATCATGAATCTATATCCTTTCCGCGATACCCATTAGTCCAAAGATGCCCAGTCCACTAAATTTACAATGAACTTATTTAGTTTGGGTACAATTTCACTACCTTCAACCTCTTCATCTCTTCCCTTTGTTTCCTTTTGGATTCTTTACAAAAAATACCCTAAAATTAGAGAGCATTTACTTTAAAAATGCCCTATTTTTTATTAAATTACACGCGTGTCCTTTTTTTCAAAAAATTATACTTGCGCCCCTTTTTCGCTTTGCTCTTATTTGTGCATTTTTTTTTTTGGCAAATTCTTATCTATGGGTGTATATACATCCAATGGTAGGATTTATAAGAAAAGACACGTGTCATTTTTTTTTATTAACAAAGTGTATAATATTTAGATGATGTGTCTTAAATCCTACAATTTGATGTAATACACCCAGTTTTTTTCATTGCTGTTTCTTTTGCGTTTTTTTTCATTGCTTTTCCCTTGCGCTTTTCTTTTTCTGTTTCTCCACCCATCTTCATTCTCTAAAATAAAATCCTTCATCTCCTCATGTCCTCTAATCAAATGTGTCTCTCCACTGTCCTTAGGGTTTTTTTGTCCACTTTTCTTAATGGCGGACAAATCTCACTACTCTTTGGCTGTGGACGCCACTTTTATTAATGGGTTTTTTTAATTCGCTTTTTTTTTTTCTTCTTCATTTCAGATCTTTATTTCATGT
This sequence comes from Mallotus japonicus, assembly GCA_949634005.1. NCBI lineage: Eukaryota > Viridiplantae > Streptophyta > Magnoliopsida > Malpighiales > Euphorbiaceae > Mallotus > Mallotus japonicus. Next base: position 8,891 of record CATIWK010474996.1, read on the forward strand.
CTATGTTCATTTTCTTTGCTTTAAGTTTTGTTCTTTTTGGGAAAATAAAGGGTAGGTTTCAGATGAATTATTAGTTGGTTCCAAGCTGGGGCTTGAATTTTTGGTGGGTTTTGATTTTTCATTTGGGTTGAATTGTTTGTTTATTTATTTTTATGCTTGATTTAATTGGATGCATGTGTTTGTTCTTTACTGGATTTATGATGTGAGATTTCCTATATTGATTTTGTGATCCGTAAGATTTTATCTTAATTGATAGTGCAACAAGATAGTAATGCAAAATTTTAAGCTTGATGATTGATTAGTAAAAATATTGTTCTTACTTGTAAAATTTATCACATTTTGATCTTTTCTTTTGTTTTCCTATTATGAGTTAAATCTATGTGATGCTGAATTATGGGGGTGAATTCAGTTTATTGGGATTGTTCATGTTGATTTTAGTCTTTTTGTTTTTCTATTTAGTTTCATTGCTATTTTAAAGACTTTTTTGGCTTAGAAGTGGGATATATTTGATTCTTTTTATAAGGTGTATTCATGGTAGTGTAACCAAATTTTAGTAATCTTAGATTAATGTTGCTGAAAATTTGTCCCTTGATATGGTCCGTTTTTGTTTATGATTTATTAATATTGTATTCCTTTCTTTTTCTGCGATTTGATTTTTGATTATTTTTTTTTCTCATCACAAAAATCTTATCTGTTACATTTCATTTGAACAGTGTATAAAAGAGGTCTTTTAATTGGATTGGTCACTTATCTTAAATTTGTACCTACTCCTTTAATCTGTTTCTTTTGTGCATGAAATATCGTTTGAGTTAGTATCATAAATATACTTTATTTCGATTTTATTATAGCCATGGATGTAATAATATTTGAATTAGGTTGAGAGTTATTGTGTAATTCTTTTATTTCTTTACTCATGCCATGGAAAATTTGAATCTTTAGGAGCCCTTGGGTCCTATTATTATTGTTTTTTAAATATTCTGTCTTTATTTTTTTATATAACAAAGTGTTGTTCATTTGATGTAGGGAAGGCAAATTTTCTATTATTTGAAATATTTTTTGTATACTTTAATTTATTTTCTGTATATTTTTACTAATAGAATTTTGGGTGGAGAAGAGATGCTTGGATTCTTGGCATTTAATGATGATGATACAAGTATTATCATTTGTTTAGTTTAAAATAAATATAAAAAGAGTATACAGTAAATATATTATTTGTATATTATACATAGTTTTCCAATTGTGTTAAAAATTAACAAAAATTATTAATTAAATTTTTTGTTACACAACAACCTTGAGAAGTAATAAATAATGATACTTAAAAACAGTATATTTTCTGAATATTATTTGTGTATGATGCAATCAAAACAGTACATTATCCGAATAATATAAGTATCTGAAACTCAAAACAGTATCTGAAACTCAAAAACATCATCTGAAAATTAAAAAACAGTATTTTAAACTCATAAATACAGTATACTATCTGAATATTATATGTATGTGAAACTTTAAAATCATATTCGATACTAAAACTAATATATGATCAGAATATTATTCAAATATTTTCCTCCAACCAAAAGTATATTTTCTGAATATTATTTGTATCTGAAACTCAAAATAGTATATGAAACTCAAAACATTATCTGAAAATTAAAAACATCTCAAATTCATAAATATAGTATACTATTTGAATATTATGTGTATGTGAAACTTAAAAAACGTATACGATACTAAAATCAGTATATTATCTGAATATTATTCAAATATTTTCCTCCGATAACAAGTATATTTTCTGAATATTATTCGTATCTGAAACTCAAAATTTTTTTAACAATTAATCAAAATGAGGGAATCTAAAATCTAAAATGAACTACGTGAACTCGTTAAATAATTTTTTAATTAAAATTTACCTTTTTGAAATTTTTGTTTTTTTTAAAATTTTATTTTATTTTAAAAATAATTAAAATGAGGGAATCTAAAACCTAAAATGAATCGGGTGAATCCGTCGTGCTATGAAACAAACAGGAGCAAAATGGAACATGTCGTGAGTAGCGACGAAACTGTACATGTCACTACTCGCAACATGCATCATTTTCTTCAATAGAAAAAGGGAGTATTTTTTATTTACGTTTCCCATCAAAGAAGGCTTCTTTAATTTACAAGTTAAAGATGTCTAAATTAATAGAAAACGGGGGTATTTTGTGTTAAATAATTAAAATTTAGGTCAATATTTTCCAATTTTGTTAAAAATTAACAAAAATTATTAATTAAAATTTTTGTTACACAACAAGTTTAAGAAGTAATAAAGAATGATACTTAAAAACAATATATTTTCTGAATATTAATCGTATACGATACAATCAAAATAGTATATTGTCCGAATATTATAAGTATCTGAAACTCAAAACAATATCTAAAACTAAAACTCAAACTAGTATTTGAAACTCAAAACAATATCTGAATATGATAATTTGAGTAAGTATATATTGTTAGAAAAATTATCAAAGAAATAGTTGGCCTTGAGTAATAAGTTTCAAATATAATTGTATTCAATTAATTAAAATAAAATAATAAATAAAAATAATTGATATATGCATATCAATTAATTTGAATCCAAGTGCCCATCATTTTTCAAATGCATGAAACTTGAAATATTTTTCATTTATTTCTATTTTATTATTTGTATAATTTAGTTTATTTTCCATGTATAAAATGAATAAAATAATATCAGCCTAATATATATATATGTGTGTGTGTACATACATACATATTGATATTTCAAAATATTTTTCTACAATATCTAAAACTTTAATTATTTATTAAAACTAACATGAGTTATATAATTAAAATATGTTAATTCTAATCTTTGAAATAGAGCACGCTGCCTATATATATATATACCCAAAACCAAAACAAAAAAATAAAAAAAAATAAGGAAAAAATAAAAAATTTGAAAAAATAACGATAACAGAAAATAAGAAAAAATAAAAAAGAGAAAATTAAAAAATAAATATAAGAATAAAATAAAAAATAAAAAATAATGATAACAGAGAATAAATAAAGAAAAAAATATAAAAAGAGATAATA
>CATIWK010475059.1:0-13037 GCA_949634005.1 Mallotus japonicus
ATATAGAGTCATTGTTCTAGTAATCATATAGTTTATTCTACACTGCCCTGTTTTCCTATTATTTAGCAAATGGACACCTGATAGTAACAATGTTCATTGCTATTCTACATAAGATTGGATGAATTGACACATATTCTAAGTATTTTACACTTAATTAACAAAAATCTAACACATATATATGTGTTATAAATCTGATCATTAGGTGTAATTCATTTGTAATAGGCAAAAATTTCCATTTTAAGAAAATCCGTAACACTTTGTGTTCTCAGGTTGTGCACGTTGTGGATGCGACAGAAACCTATGGCAATAAGCACGGACCAACATCATATGTATCTCTATTTTCGACAACTCCTGGAGATTTGACAAAGCTGGCTGAAGAGATCGATGAAGGGTTCTCATGCGGTAAAGACAAGGTTGTTGATTTTGTTACATTTTCTGTAGAATATGGTTGCGTGGCCTATGAAGATGCACAAAATAAGCTTGAATGGAGCAACGCAAACATCCCCACATTACATGTTAATAGTAACATCAAAGGGGATGAAAGATCAGTCCAAGTTTCAATTGATACCAAAAATTCTATACGGTGGTCTCTTGCAATCAACACTAATGAAGTTGAGGATTTCATCCTTACAGCGCAGGTATGCCAAAATTTCCACTCTTATATTTGTACTTAACTTTTCCCTATGCAAGCAGTTAGACGTTTGGATTCTCTTAAAAAAGTAGACTTAATTAAAAATTATATGGATGCAAGTAGTTAGACGCTTGCATTCTCTTGACAAACGTCTTCCATTCAAATCTTGCATACGATGAAATAAATTATCGGGAAACTTTACTTCCTAAAAAAGTTCTTCTGACTCGATCTGAAGTCACTAGTTGTAAATTTATTACAACCTTTAAAACTTGGTAAAAATGTTCTAATTTCGTAAATTGATTGTAATTTTAGCACAATTTATACTTTAGTCAAAATTATTAAAAAAGTTGTCCACATGACCATTTTAAACAACAGTCATTTCAAATGCCACATGTGCATCTTTTTGTTAATTTTGTTCAAATAACATAATGCGCTAAAATTGCAACTAATTTATTAAATTAGGATATTTAATTTTTGCCAAGTTTTAAAGTTTGGGATAAATTTCCAACAATTTATAAAGGTTGTGATTTTTAATACCAAAGTCATAGGAACATTAATGCTGTTTTCACACTGAACATAATCTGAAACTAAAATGCAGGGCATAATAATTCGGAAGTTCTAGTTCCGAAAGGCAGCAATATGACAAACATAGATGTATGGCATATAATTCAGTTTTCAGGAGGAAAAAAAGCTCCAACAAGATATCGTCTAACCCTTTTCAGGGCAAGCAACAACAGCAGCAGCTCTATGAAGTCTACTAGCAATTCGCCATTGTTGAAGCTATGAACAGATTTTGATCGGGTAACACCTAAAGTTGAAAGGGTTCTTAATAAGCTCCCTAACTGGGGTGCCCTATACGGAGACTCCACAGTGCCCTATACTCAAGCATTTTTAACCAGCCTTGCTATTAATCATGTCTACCCTCGCAAAACTGTAGGGCATGCGGATCACTAATTAATTTGTATTACTGTATCAGCTATTGTATGTAACGTATCTTCCTGTTTCTTGGGTCTTCGTGTAACACAATGACCTGAGAAACATAAACTGTAAGGAAAAAGAATAAGACCCTTAAATAAAATACATCATTATAGAGGTCATTTTGGATGTAATTGATGAGCTGGTGATAAACTAAAATATAGCTTTTTACATATAATAAGCTTGTGCTTTGTAATTTTAGATATTAATTAATAACAACGCTAAATGGCATAATTTGTGCTCACCGAAAAAGATATTTTAGAAATTTTACTTTTAATTTAAGGGAAATATTATAGTTTTAAAATATAAAATTTGTTTTAAGTGAAAAATATACCCTTCTAAATATCTAGAGTATTTAAGAGTTAATTTTTAAATTTATATTTCAAATATGGAAAATAAATTTCAAAATATATTGATTTAAAGAGAGTTGATTTAAAGATTTTTCTTTCTAATATTAAAATAATATTTTAACGTCAAATATTTTGGAGAAAATATGATCTTGAAGGAAAAAAACTACTTGCTACTAGGGTTGTGCATGGGTTCTGGAGAACCCGAACTGTCACGAAATATTGAACCGAAAATCTCCAAAACCAAAAATATTTGTTGACCGTTTGACTTTCTTCAAACCGAATAGTCCCAAAATTTTTTATTAGGACGGGTCCAAAGATCATGAATTATCCGAACCGAGAACCGAACGTCCCAAACTGCATCAAACTGAAGAACCGGAACCAAAATTGATTATATATATATATATATGTGTGTGTGTGTGTTGCAAGTAAAATTTAGTATCATTTTAATAATCAATTATATTCAAAATAATTTATTTTAGACAATCTATTTATTAAAACTTGATGTATAATATTTGACATTTTAAATACTAATTAATTAATTAATTGAAATAAAATAAATACACTCATCAACTAATTTTTTTATTGTTAATTTTCAACATATGTTTAAATCATAAAAAAATTTAATTTACAAGTAAAATTTTTATAGTAAAATTTATAGTCTTATCTTATATGTTTAAATGATAAAATTATTAAAATATAAATATTAAAATAAAAATTAATATATATATATATATATATATATATATATATATATATATTATGAAGTTTTTAAATATTAATTTTAAATATATAAATTAAAATAATACAAATTTCCGAATTTTAGTTTCATTTGAACCGTTTTAAAATCTTCATTTGCTCCAAATATCAGCTCCGAATTGCTCCAAAAATTCATAGCAATTCGGAGCAGAGATTTAAATTTTCAAAGTCCGGTTTGGAAAATTTATTTTTAAATTTTCCGATTTTCAGATCGAGTCCGAAAAATTTATCTTCTCCAAACTGCTCCGACCCGTGTATGGCCCTACTTGCTACAATATTATCCATAATATTGAAAAAATTGGTGTAAGACAAGAAGCAGGTCGGGAAATTTGGTTTAGGACTAGACTACCTGCCGTAACAAAAAAACTAGCTAGAATTTTGAATTATTTTAAAAATAAAATACAACTAGAGGGTTGTCAAATATATAATTCTTTTACATAATAATGCTAATAAGAAAATTAGATTGATAGAAAAATATGAAAATGTATAAATCTATTATTTAATTAAAGTATAATTAATTTAGGTTAATTTAAATTATTTTTGATGAATAATAATAATTTAAAAATATATCTTATTTATCTATCAATTCTAGAATATATGTAAATCTCTTGATAAATATCTAGTTATTAAAATAATTATAATTTAATGATCAAAATTTAAAAAACAAAATTTAACTACTAAAATTTTAGTGATATATTTTCAAAGTTATTTTGTACCTATAAAATATGAGGTGTGTATAAAATAAACATTTGCCTTATATAATAAACATGTGCTCTCGATCAATTTAATCAAAAAAATTGATTGGAATCAAAAAGCAATCAATTTGAATATAACTTGAATCAAATTAGTACTGATTAATACGTTCAATTATTAATAGGAGCCAATTATTAAAATTTGAGTAATACTTATTGAATTAGTATTACTTAGTGAAAAACTAACTATTAGTAGTAATTGTTCAATCCAATTTGACCATCAACCAAATTAGTTCTAATCAGACAATTCAAATATTCACACCATTTCAATTAATTCAATTTGAGTAATGATTATATTAGTACTAATCAAATAAATTAGTTATTAATAATCAATCAATTTAATTTTATTAATATTAAATTAGTAATGAGTAATGGCCAAATTAGTTAATTATTAATACTAATTTGATTAAAAAATAAGGGTCAATTTGACCCCTAAACTTTTTATCCAAAGTCAAATAAACTATTTTGGACCTGGTAGGGTCAATTTACCCACAACCTTTCAATAATTTCAGATTTAAATCTGTCCATGGCCACCCCTAGGTACACGCACGCAATGTCAGAAAATTAATTTGGCCTTGACTTCCTTCACTTGACATGATACAAGTCTTCACCAGTGCCCACCGAGAAATCTCATCGCCCTTTGCAAAAAGCTTCACCGGTCACGGCTCACACGGCATCTCAATTTATTTCAAAACCAAACCTGACTAGTAAAGAAGGAACACAAAACAAGGAGAAGAAGAGAGGCTTAATTAAGCTCTAAAGTGACAAATTTGATCGATCCCAGCCAAATGCAATGAAGCTTATCATTAGATTATCCACTATCCTGCTATTCTTGCTGGGTCTTTCAATTATCAACCAAGGACAGACCACGAACCAACCTACTTATCTCTATCATATTTGCCCAAATACCACCAGTTTCACTAGGAACAGCACCTACCACGCCAATTTAAATCTCCTCCTTTCTTATCTTTCCTCTAACTCAACCCGCCAACTTGGATTCTACAACGTCTCTACTGGGCGGGACCCTGACGATGTCTATGGCTCATTTCTCTGCCGCGGCGATGTCAACATCGATGTCTGCCAAAATTGTGTCGCTGTTGCCGCTCAGGGTATTGTCACAAAGTGCCCCGTCCAAAAAGTGACAATAATATGGTACGATTATTGCGTCCTACGTTACTCAAACCGATCATTCTTCTCCATTAGGGAAGAAGCTCCGGCAGCATTCCTGTGGAACACGCAGAACATCACATATCAAGATCGTTTTAATGCTCTATTGGCCGACACTATGATAAACGCATCTATGGAAGCTGCAAGTGCTCCTTCAGAAGCCAAGAAGTTCGCTGTCAGAGAAGCTAAATTCATGGCGTTTCAGAGGCTGTACAGTCTTGTGCAGTGTACACCTGACCTATCATCTTCTGATTGTATCCTGTGTATAGAGGCAGCTATCTCCAATATACCACGTTGTTGTGATGGAAACAAAGGAGGAATAGTTATGTTTCCCAGTTGTAATATTCGTTATGAATTTTATTTATTTTATAATTCTATTGCACCTGAGGCACCACCGCCATCACCGTTGCCTGCGGTTCCTCCTCCTCCGCCAACAGGTTCCGGAGAAGGTAAAGTCTTTTTTTTTTTTTTTGGGACTAAAGGAGAAGGTAAAGTTGATATGTGCTTTTTTAAGTTGAAAAGTCATTTAACGGAGAAGGTAGAGTTGATATGTCTTATGGTTTTAGCTTTCAGACAAAATTCGTTTTATTTTTCTTGTAAAATTTATGAATTATTGTGTTTGGAAATATTTAAAAATAATTATACCAAATACACTGGTATGCACTATTGGGTTAATTAGTATATGGTTGCTAATTAGTTCCTATATTTTTAATGTTATATTTATAAGACATTATGTATTTTGATGACTTTTTACAAAATGCGTCTTACAAGGTCGTGGACTTGACCTAATGTTCTCACAATTTTTTGGCTTTGTGTTTCGTTACTACGCAGGAAAAAGTGGCATATCAACAACTGTGACTATCATAGCCATTGTTGCTCCAATTGCTGTCTCTATTGTGCTTTTCTATCTGGGCTGCTGTTCCCTAAGGAAGCAAGCAAAAAAGAAGAATGACTTCGTTCAGGAGGACGATGGTAAAAAAAAAAAAAAAAAGCGCTTCCTGGTTAATGATAAAACACCAATTGTCTTTTAGGTCATCTTGTTACTATTATTTTTGCTTTTATAACATATATTGATTCAATAAACATGTCATGGCATTACATTTTTATGTAGGAAACGAAATTATAACTGTGGAGACGTTGCAAATGGATCTAAATACAATAAATGCCGCTACAAATAACTTCGCTGCTAAAAACAAGCTAGGTGAAGGTGGATTTGGTCCGGTCTATAAGGTGAGTAATCAACAATCACACAACAAATGGTACATCTTACTCTTGAAGATTTGAATACTAAGTACTTAAAACAAATTACATTGTCTAAATGATTGGTGCAAGTATTTAATTCTCAGGGTACACTTCCTAATGGGCAAGAAATAGCTGTGAAGAAGCAATCCAGAAGCTCTGGACAAGGTGCAATAGAATTCACGAATGAGGCTGTATTATTAGCCAGGCTTCAGCACATAAACCTGGTGAGGCTGCTAGGATTTTGCTTGGAGGGAGAAGAAAGGATACTTGTCTATGAATTCGTTCCCAACAAAAGCCTCGACTACTTTCTTTTTGGTTAGGATCAAACCCCATTAATTCTGCCTTTTTCTTCATGAGTGATCCACATTTTGTAGTTATGTTGAATGCTTGATTTCATAAATTTGCAGAAGTTGAAAAGCAAGGACAACTAAATTGGACAAGACGTTACAAAATAGTCGGAGGAATTGCCCGAGGAATTCTTTATCTTCACGAGGACTCTCGACTGAGAATTATACATCGTGACCTTAAAGCTAGCAATATTCTTTTAGATGGAGACATGAATCCAAAAATTTCAGATTTTGGTTTGGCCAAAAATTTTGGTGATGATCAAACTCAAGGAAATACAAGTAGAATTTGCGGGACTTAGTAAGTTCATAATTTTCTTGTTCTGCTTACTATAAATTAGTCAATACACAAACAACAATCTGAAAAATAAGAATTCACTACTGATTTGCTGTGTGGATGGCTATTAGTGGATATATGTCTCCCGAATATGCAATGCATGGACATTTCTCCATCAAGTCCGACATGTATAGCTTTGGTGTATTAGTTCTTGAAATTATCTGCGGAAAGAGTAATAGCTCTTTCTACCAAACTGATGGTGCTGATGACCTTGCGAGCTATGTAAGTAGGATCGATGTTTTCCCTGCATTATTGCCAATATCATCTGAGACTTGATTCGACCAAGTAATTAAATGAAGCATCAAATACCTGAATTTTTGCAGGTCTGGAATCACTGGAGAGATGGGACACCTATGGAAGTGTTGGATCCATGCCTGAAAGATTCATGTTCAAAAAATGAAGCATTAAGATGCATCCAAATAGGGTTGTTATGTGTTCAGGAAGATCCAGCTGACAGACCCTCAATGGCAACAGTAGTTTTGATGCTGAATAGTTTTTCAGTTGCAATCCCAGTGCCCAAAGTGCCAGCATTCTTTCTCCGTAGCAGATCTGAATCGACCGTGTCAGTGAATGGAATAGAGTCAGATAAATCTGCCACTAAGTCGATGCAATGGTCTGTCGATGAAGAACCAATTACTGAAGTATATCCGCGATAGTAAATTTGATCAACTTTTCTTTGAAAAGAGAAACATAAATGCCATTTTGAAGAATAATATTTCAGGATTTCTTAATGTAGAGTGTTTTATATTTCTTTTAATTCTGTGGTTGCCTAAAATTGTGCACTCTTGTTGTGTAATAGATCTAAAATGCTAAATGGATCATGTAAACTCTAGTACGCTACCTGATTATTGGGTATATTATGATGGGAAAAGTACAAATAATTATAACGTGGTTTCACTCATTTTAATATAGAGGCATGTGGTATTTTTTTGTGACATAAAGTTATCCCATGATTTAATCTATTAGCAACTAGAAGCAATTTACACTAACACCATTAGAAATAATGACATGGCATGAGCAAAATTGAAATTTTAGACTGATTAAAAATTTTAGTCTTTAATTGAAAATAAATGAAATCATAGGTAATTATTTGTAATTTTTTATGAGTTTATTCTATAATAAAATGATTTATTTTATTTAAGAATATTTATTTTAATTTATGAAAGAAATATAAATATATTTTTAATTATTAATTATCGATTTGATATTTTATTAATGTTTTTGATATATTTTATATATTTTATCTTAATTTTATATATATATATATATTATTTCTGTTGTTTTTTATTGTATAGTAAAATTATTTTAATTATTCTATAAAATATTTTTAATTTACAAAAATAATAATAATTTACAAAAAGATAGTAAGTAGCTTGTGGTACTTAGAAAAAAATTTATGATAGTACGTAACTTGTGGTACTTGATAAAAAAATTTTATTTTCATAAAACATATAGTTCTTTTTCGTAAAAAAATGTGGTCCTTTTTATTAAAAGGAAATATCAAATTTTTACATAATAACACTACCACTTTGTTAAATTATATATATATATATATGCGACCTTTTTATTTAAAAAAATAAAGACAATCAAAGAAAGGAAAGTAAAAAAAAAAAAAGTACAGAAAAGAAGAACCAAAAGAAAGTCTACACCGCGTGGAAGGCCTTCACCACGAGAAATTATATAATTTCTCCTATGTCATTACCATACAAGTTTTGGAGCAAATCAAAGTCAGGTCACCTACCACGCGGTATACAGCATTTATTTTCCATTAAAATTTTTTTTTTTTTTTTTTAACAAAGTGGGGGAGGGGATGGTCGAGACCCACCGCATGTCCCTCAACAGTCTGGCCTGATCGAGGACCCATTAAACTTAATTAGGAAAACAAAGTAGTACTAAAAAGTAAGGGCCACCAAGACTTCCAAATAAACCGAACAAATTGACCCCGTTCTGTTTGGTTCGGTTTGATTATTTTATATTTTTAATCTTTATAAACCAAATTAAATCGAATTGAAATTTGGTTCGGATCGGTTCGATTTTATATTTAAAAAATTTAGTTAATCAAAATAATTAAATGATAAAATTACACCGTTTTGCACATTTTATAAGAAGTGAGCAAAACTTCTAAATGAACCGAATAAAAAATTGAATCAAAAATCAAATCAATCTGGTGCGGTTTGTTTATTTTATATTTTTAATTTTTATGAATCGAACCGAACTGAATTAAAATTTAATTCGATTGATTTTATATGTAAAAAATTCGATTAATTCAATTCGGACAAGATACTATGCCAAAACGACCGAACCGACTTACTAAATCTTTTTACATTATTTATATTAGAGTTGTAGTGTATATAATTATGATAAATAATTATTAAAGTAATTATTAAAATATCATTACTGCTTTTGTAAGTCTACTCAAATTAGTTAGGATCTATCCAACCCTTCAGAAAGAAATTACATTGTTCTATTTCCAGTTAACTGTGGGCCATTTTTAAAGTTTGAATGTAGAATGTTCTCTTTATGACGTAGTTTCAAAGTTCTTTCCATGAAGTAAAACTAATGGTCCATAAATAAACAGGAAAGAGAACTCACCAATTCCAGTAGAAATCTGATTTCACAGCCTCAATGGATTCTCCTACATTACTGCTGATTTTCTCTTCTCATGTTCTTCTACATTTAGCTTTCTTAAACACTGCTCAGCCAAACTTCATGAACCAGACCTGTTACTATGACAGAGGAAATTATACTGTGAACTCCCCTTACCAAAGAAACCTCGGCAGCCTCCTGTCGTCCCTAGAATCCAACAATGAAACTGACTATGGCTTTTACAATCTGTCCGTTGGCCAACCCCCTAACCAGGTAAATTCTATTGCATTTTGTAGGGGAGATGTTGGGAGAGATTACTGCAAAAGTTGTATCCGTGACGCTGGTCGTAAGATCTTAGAGATCTGTCCTAACCAGAAAGATGCAATCGGAGTATATGATTTCTGCCGGCTGCGATACTCGAACAGTACCATATCTGGTGTGGTGGACGTATCGCGCACTTTCTTTACATGGAATACCCAGAACGCCTCGAATGTGAATCAGTACATTCAGGCACAAGAGACTTTGTTTGATAGGCTCCGAACCAACACTGCATCAAGGGACTCGATAAGAAAGTTTGCGACGGGAAATGAAAGTTCTGAATCTGAAAGAATGTTTGCGCTTATGCAATGCAGTCCTGACTTATCCTACCAGAGGTGTGATGAGTGTCTTGCTCAGGCTATTTCGGATATTGTGAACTGTTGTGCGGGGAAGATTTCAGCCAGCGTAATAAAACCCAGCTGCGATGTCAGGTACGATAACAAGCTTTTTTATGACCCAGCTGAACCTGTCGCACCACCACCCCCGCCCCTGGGATCTCAGGTTCCTGAATCTTCTTCTACTCCTCCTCCTGCTGCACCAACAGAAGGTAGGCACACAATAGTCAAACTGATCAAAATTTAGCATACGACCTAAATTCTCTAATTTAAGAGGATGTGAATTAATTTCTGCAGGGCACAAGAGTAACACAGCAAGAATTATCATTAGACTCCTAGTTCCAACTGTTAGTGTTGTGATAATATTTATCATCTGCTATTACATATTCTCGATGAGGAAGAAGATATTCTGGAGTGAAAATGCTCTAAGTAAGTAACAATTGCTCTGTTTTTAGTTTACAATTATGTTTCATTTGCTTGCATGTGTGTTGACTTGCTTTTCCTTTCCTGAAGCCACGGATGAAAGAGAAAGATCAGAAATTACTCCAGAATCTTTGCAGATGGCGTTTGCAACTGTTCAAATAGCAACAAATGACTTCTCTGCAGAAAATAAGCTAGGACAAGGTGGATTTGGTGCTGTTTACAAGGTATTAATTAATAATTTCTATCTTTGTTGAATTGTACTATTAGAATCCAAAATTTGAATCTGTTTGAGAAGCGCTATTACAGGGTACGCTGCCTAATGGACGAGAAATAGCAGTGAAAAGGCTTTCTAAGAATTCATCAGGACAAGGAGATTCGGCGGAATTCAAAAATGAAGTCCTAGTGGTTGCCAAGCTTCAGCATAGGAATTTGGTTCGGCTTCTTGGTTTCTGCTTGGAAAGAAAAGAAAGACTTCTCATCTTCGAGTTCCTGCCCAACACCAGCCTTGATAAATTCTTATTTGGTAAGTCTATTTACATCGTGTTCGTTCCGATGAGTGATTGACAGAGCAAACACAAGTTACATATAGAAGCAAATGTTTAACTAAGTCCTTATACATATAATGGTGATTGATTGCATGAACAAGTAGATCCAATCAAGCGTCAAATTTTGAACTGGGAAAGGCGTCACAAGATTATCTGTGGAGTAGCTCGAGGACTTCTTTATCTTCATCGGGACTCTCGGTTTCGGATCATTCATCATGACCTCAAAACTGGTAATATTTTATTAGATGCAGATTTTAATCCAAAAATAGCAGACTTTGGCTTGGCGAGATTGATCAAGATGGATCAAAGTCAAGGCCAAACTACGAATATTGCGGGGACGCTGTAAGTGATTGAACAATTATATATATATACCGATGCCATCCTATGCATCCTAATGAACTAAATGTTGGTATTATGTATGTATAGTGGCTATATGGCTCCAGAGTATGCAGCTCTCGGAAATTTTTCAGTTAAAATGGACGTTTTTAGTTTTGGTGTGCTACTGCTTGAGATTTTAAGTGGTAAAAAAAATCTCTCTTTCGGCAACGGAGAGATTCTATTGAGCTATGTAAGTAAGAGTAAGATGTTTGTTCCTTCAGTTAATAATACATTTTTTCAAAGAATGTTTCCTTTTGATGTAATTATGGGAAAATTTTGCAGGCATGGAGGAATTGGAGAGAAGGGACACCAGAGAATGTTATAGACTCCAGCTTGAGGTCCGGATTAAGTAATGAAATGACCATATGCATCCACAGATGCATCCAAATTGCATTACTATGTATTCAAGATGTGGCTGTCAGGCCTGCGATGTCCGATGTTGTATCCATGCTAAATAGTTCTGATACTTTAGTAGAGCCCTCACAACCAGCATTTTTATGCACAACAGAATCGGGATATAGTTTGAGGGTAGCTGAGTCAACAGCTCAAGATGACGATCATCATACTGTTCTAAGAGGTCCCAAGAATCACACAAGATAGAAAAGCAGGCTTAAGCTCTTGTCTCAAGTCTGAGTTGATCAAGCTGAGTTAAAAGGAGAGCATGAAATTCATATCTGCGGCTGATGTTCTTGTTACTTAGTGGTTCTCATAATATTTCTGTACAATTGAATGTATTGTAATTCTTCCTTGATTGTTATAACTGCTGTGCAAGTTGCATAACAACTTGCTCATTCTGTTATGCCATGTCAGCATAGCTGGAATATATATAAACCAGCAAGTCTTGTATGTAAAATGATTTTTGTTCATTTTTTAATAAAGCAGTTACAAATTCGTTTGATGGTATCAGAGCACACAGTTCAGTTTTTTTTCCTCTGATATTTTCTCGAGAAACAAACACAAATCTTTCTTGTTTTTCAGTATTAGTTCTTAATTTTCTTTTGTTTCAATCATGGCTAGAGTAGACGAGGACTCTGCTAGTCCATATTTTCTTCATCCGAGCGAGAATCCGTCGCTGATTCTGGTTACAAACTTACTTACTGGAGCTTATTACCATACATGGTGCAGAGCAATGAGAATGGCTTTACTCTCAAAGAACAAACTGAAATTCGTAGATGGCTCGATTCCAGTTCCAAGTAAAGATGATCAGCATTTTGCAGCATGGGAAAGGTGCAACACCATGGTCAACTCGTGGATATATCGAGCAGTTTCTCCATCTATTGCGCAGAGCATTACTTGGCTTGACAATGCTCTTGAGGTATGGAATGATCTTAAAGAGAGATTTTCACAAGGAGATTCTTTTCGCATAGCAGATTTACAAACTGAGATTTATAGTTTTCATCAAAATGCTCTTAACGTGACTGACTATTTCACTCAATTGAAGATTTTATGGGATGAATTAACCAATCTCAGACCTATTCCTAATTGCACTTGTGATCCACAGTGTAGTTGTGGAGCTTTAATGGTAGTACGCAGGGTAATTTACCAAATTAGGGTAAAAAAAAATTTTATTTTTCGAATTAGGGTACTTTTAAAAATAATTTCCACAAATAGGTGATTTGTGAAATTATTTTCCAATTTAGGATAGTTTGAACAGTAAAAAAAATTTGGTGGGCCATACCACATGTGTTAGTGGCGGTATGGCCACCTTTAATTTTTTTTTTTTTCATTTTGGGGCCATACCGCCTCCTTCTTCATTAAAAATTCTGGAACCTTTTTTTTTTTTTAATTTTATTATTATTATTATTTAATTTATTATTATTTTATTATTATTATTATTATTATTATTATTATTATTATTATTATTATTTATTTTATTATTATTAATTTTTTTAATTGTT
>CATIWK010475244.1:0-11711 GCA_949634005.1 Mallotus japonicus
CTGAACAAAGAAAGGTGACTAGGTGAGGGAGATAGAAGATTAATCTAGACGAGAAATGAGATTAGGGTCTGGATTCAGTGCAGGGAAGAGGGAAGACAGTAGGGTTTTGAAAATGAGAGAAACGAATGAGGGTGGGAGGCAGAGAGTGTGAGAGAAATGAGGGATTAGGGTTAGAAAATGAGAATGCGATGGTTTTATAGGTAGGGATCGTAGGGTTTGGGTGGGTTTCTTCACACGGCGTCATTCTCTCTCTCGTTCAAATATATATATATATATATAATACGGAAGTTCGGGTCGGTTCGGGTTACATATCACTTCACCCGAACCGAACACCGAAATCCGATATTCTACCCATTTTCCAATCGAACCGTGCCGCACTTCCACTTAAACAGAGCTGGGCTTCATCTTCGAATCGGGTTTGGGTCGGAATTTCGGGTTCGGGCGGTTTCATCACAGTCCTAATTCTAATCTCTGGACCAACCTTAAAGATAGAAATTTTAGAGCAATGGAGATCTGGTATGTAATACCATGTCCCTCTAAGCACTTATTTGGTTACAGGAATTCATTTTATTTCCAAATGAATTCCTAATAGAATTCATTTTCAAATGAATTTTTATTAATAAAATGTGTTTAGTTGAAATGAATAGTTTATGGAATTCATTTCAAATAAAATCCATATTTTGTTATACTATGTTTGGTATAAATCTTGAATTCAAGTCTTAAATACCCTTTTAAATATAAAAATATTTTTGAAAATAAAAATAAGGAGGGATATTTTAGTCATTTAAAAATATAGACTTAAATTTTATGGAATTCATTTGAAAATTTCAACAATTTTGATAGAATTTGATTTAGTTATAATCAATTTTACAAATTTACAAATTTGGAATTGCAAATGAATTCCATAAAAAATTAATTTAAACCAAAGATACATCATTTGAATTTGCAAATGAATTCCATAAAATTTTATGGAATTCATTTATACCAAACACACTTTAAGTCTAACCTTAATGATGGACCCTCAAGGATTATCAAAATGAAGGTTCAGTTGCTGCTCACATGCCTAAGCCCAAAGCACTTTTTTTTTTTTTGCATTTATGATTAAAACTGATATGTAATTGCAAAATCTGAGGAATAACTTTTTTTTATAACACCTTAGGGGCGGATGACTTCATTTCAATTTTTAGGTTGTGATTCTGCAATTTGGAGTCTAACTGACCTGTAACTGTAAGCTTCAAGTGGGATATAGCCAAGTTCATATTCATAGGCAAATACCACATCAGTGAAAAGTTCATCTGTTGACATTTTGAAGTGGCATAACTTGATAGTGACTTGGGTTAAGAATATAGTTGACAATGATATATATTTCTTCTCTAAGACTAAAACTTATACCAAGCTACTATAAAAAAAAATGGAAATTTTAGAGCATTGGGGCTCTGTAATCTCCTTTAACCAACCTTATTATCAAAGTCAAGGCTCAGTTAGTCAGTTTATGCATTGCTGAAGCTTAAAGAGGAAGTTACCATGTACATGCCCAAGCCCAAAATCTGGGCCAAGATAACACTTTAGGCCTATTCCTTTTATTTCAATTTTCAGGTTGTGACTGCAGTGTGTGGTACTCAATCCCCGACTAACTCACTTGAGCACTTGTTGATATAAGCTAAGTTCATAGACTAATCAGTCATTATTGGTGTCAAGATATAGTTTCATAGGCAAATATACCAAATCAGTGAAATGTTCCAATGAAAAACTAGTTAACATTTTGTATCTGCACATCTTGTGCCTGAAAACAAATTATAGAACTAAAACAACACAATTGTTCTGTTCATGCTATCAAAACAACTAAAAAACTAGACTATTTAGCAATAAGAACTCTACCATCTTCTGATCTTCACTGCACTGCCATTACATCTTCTGGGAAAAATTTACTTTCAGACATAAACCACTTCTCAATTCAACTCAGATCTGATTCAAGTCCCTCCCATAGTTCATCTATCTACGGCTCCGTTGCTTGATAATAATAATTCTGATTCCAGTCCCTATATATTGAACCAAACTTATACTCTTGCATCGATGAACTTATATCAATATCTAACCTCTTCAATGAAAGCCCAAGTACAACTATTTCAATTTCCAGTGATGGAAGTTCTACAAGGAGTAAAACCTCTGAATGAGGCAACCTTTTAGACACCAAGAAAAGTTCCAGCTGAAAAATATATTTGAGCAGCTTGAACAAAATTTCATCAAGAAACGAACTTCCTAGACCATCACTAACATCAAGTTTTTCAAGAAACCTCAATCTTCCGTGAACTATATCCAGAATGGCTAGTTCTGCCTTCATAGACTTTTTTGACAACTTCACTTGAACTTCTGCTTCTTGAAGTAAATCGAGAATCTTTGGAACCATCGAAGTAAATTCACATATTCTTACCAATGTCAATGTTTCTTGAATTGCATGAACTTTTGCCCATAGTTCCTTCCCTTTCTCCAGTGACATCAAGAATATGATATTGACAATGGCACGAGAGATTAAAACCCCAACTTCAGCTGCTTGAATCTTTAATTTATTAAATTTCTACATTTGATTACAAAATGGAGCCCATTCACCGAAACTCCTCATGGGTGATTGATCATAATTCTTGAAAACTTTATCGTCACCTTTATGTAAGAACGCATAAATCTTTTGTTCTAGACCCTGGATATTCGTGCACTTTACTATTCCTATTATTTGATAGAGTTGTGTAAAGGTAACTTCCCTAGCATTTTCAGTCAATCCATTGTAATCCACAATTTTATATGGGTCATCTTCTTTGCTGGGTCTGTCAGTCGCTTCACTAGGATTAGTCACAACGGCTGCTTCGGTGGCACCGCGATCATCTTCCTGGTTGGTTCTTGACATTGATTGATTCAATGCTAAATATTTGTAAACAAGATAACCAAAAATGCCGAGACTAAGGATGCAAGAGGAAACCAAGATGCAAAGAAGAATAAGCAATTTTATGGTGGTGATGTTCAAGAACAGGAAGAGAATAAGAAAATGCAGAGAATAAAGAAACAGAGATTAAAGAAAGCATGAAACAGAGAGTTCTTGAAAATGATTGCAGAGAAAGTTTAGAAAATGGGTTATGGAAGAGAGAAGCGCGAAAGCTATGGATTTTGAAGATTAGCTAATTCTGTAGTGGGGAGAATTGGTTTCTTAGATGTTAAAGAATTGTAAAGAAAATAACCCAAAATGCAGAGACGAACGATGCAAAAGGAAGCTAGATGCAAAGAAGTATAGTCAAATTGGGGCTCATGATGAATAAGATAATACAGAAAATAAAAAAATGAAGAAAAAGAGTTTTCTTGGATTTGGGAGACAGAGAGATAGAGGCGCCAAAGCAATGGGTTTTGAAAATACGTTTTTTCTATTAACTGTTTCTGTTAAAAAGGTTGATTTTGTTGAGAGGATATTTATCAGTTCACTTGCGGGTTATATTACATTATCACCAAAAGTTTAAAGTTGGGTAATTTTCACTCATGGTACCTATCTTTTGACCTTTATATCACCATGGTATCCAACTTTCAAAACGTTACACAAAACCATCCAATCTTTAGTCCAATTATCAATAAAGTGTCCAGATTCATTTTTCGGTCGGCGTTGCACCTATGTGGCGCCTATGTGGATGCTGATGTGTGTTCAAAAGTGTATGCGTGTCACATTAACTGAAATACATAATGCCACATCAATTAAATAGGACAACTAGTGCCACATCCACCATGCCACGTGTCCCATTTTTAATATTATATTTATTTAATATTTTATTTCTTAATTTTTCCTTCTAGGTGCATCGCCGATCTTTGTTCCTACTGGTCGCTGTCTTTTGCTCTAGCTTTGGAGATCGCGCACAGAGGTTGGGTCGTTGCTGCTGGTCGTGGTTACCAATTGTTGCTGCTGCTCCAGCCTTCGTGGATGGTTAGATTTGCTCCAACCTTCGTGGATAGTCAGATTTATTGTTATTGTTAATTTTTTAAAGGTGAGAGAAGGAAAAATTAAAAAATAAAAAATTAAATAAATATAATATTAAAAATGGGACACGTGACATGGTGGATGTGACACTAGTTGTCCTATTTAATTGATGTGACATCATGTGTTTTAGTTAATGTGACACGCAGACACTTTTAAACACACATCAGCAGCCACATAGGTGCATCGCCCGCCCGAAAATGATATTGGGCACTTTATTGATAATTAGACCAAAGGTTGGACGGTTTTGTGCAACGTTTTAAAAGTTGGATACCATGGTGATATAAAGGTCAAAAGCTGGGTACCATGAATGAAAATTAACCTTTAAAGTTGCATTAGTATATCCCTAGGGTTAATTATATCCACGGTACCCCAAATATAGGCTATTTCCCATTAAACTATCCAAATTTGTTTCTTCCCACAAAACCTCTCAAGCGTTCGAATAAATCCCACAAAAGTACTTCGTTACAGAATCCGATCACCAGTGCTAATATGGTAAGATGACGTTTTCACTTTTTTATAAATTCAAAATGTCAACCAAAAAGTAATGGCCACGTCAGCTGACGTGGCATTACACATAGCAAAAAAAAAAAAATTACAACTTAAAAAATTAAATCTTTTTATGTATTTTCCTTTTTCTTTATTTTCTACATATTTCTTTTATTTTCCAGATTTTCTCTCTAATC
Source organism: Mallotus japonicus (assembly GCA_949634005.1). Classification (NCBI taxonomy): domain Eukaryota; kingdom Viridiplantae; phylum Streptophyta; class Magnoliopsida; order Malpighiales; family Euphorbiaceae; genus Mallotus; species Mallotus japonicus. The sequence continues at coordinate 4,693 of CATIWK010475244.1, forward strand.
AAAAACTTTTCTTCCTTTACTTTCCCAAATTTTCTCTTTTAACTTATAATCCAATTCACAAAAAAATCAACATTAACCAAATAATCCATTACGCAAAATCACTTAAACCATCATCATCAACATTATCATTATCAAAACTCACAACAAATGCAAGCAGACAATCAAGATTTGTTGTATAGGCTTCAAAAATCACATCAATTCAAGTAATGAAATGAAGATTCTCTAGCTTCTTCTTGCACATCATGTCATTCAAGTAATGGCATGAACAAAAAAAAAACCCTTCATTACAGTGGAGCAAACACGGTCAAAACAGGCTTATTTTCTTTAAAACCCATCAACTGCAAATCAAGAAACAAAGCCATGACAGAACACTCATTTGCTCTCAAAACATCAGTAGCCTCTTTAAACAAGAAAATCTCATTACCACAACCAAACCCACATCGAAGATTAGCACTATGAACATAAATGACAACAACATCTGATGCCCCTAATCCATTGATGGACCAAAACAAATCACCCCATTGGAAATCATCAAAATATTTGGTTACCACTTTGGTGATTTTATCTTCCAAGTCAGTTAACAAGCTACTAACAAAAACACCATGAGATAAATTCGATGAACTTGACATAGAATTAGAAATAAACCCATCAACAATAACAATATTGGGCAATTGGATGAATTTGAGACTGCTTGATAAATGAAGTGTTAGTGAACTAGAAGGGTTCATCTCTACGAGAGGGCCAAGGGGTGTAAAGAAGAGACCGGGAGCAAGAGTCCCTCAGTTTCTGTAGAGAAGGAGAAGGAGATAAGGAATCTTTAAGGGTCTTTGAGAGAGATAAGAAAAATAGAATGAGCTCATTTATGCTCCAGCCTTGGTGGGCAATCGTTACTACTATCAGTCTCAAACTGCTCTACCCTGCTCGATCTACCAGTCATGGAGAGGTTAATTAGGTGTTGAATCGGCAAAGCAGGTGTTGCAGCGGCAAAGGCGGATGATCTGAATAGAGTGGATCTAATGGTAGCGAAAAGGCTAGGAGCTGAACGACGAGAGTGTCATCGTTGACGGAGACTTTAAGCCAATCGTCTTCGTCGATCATGCTCTAAGAGATTTGAAGGAGGCACAGAGAAGGAGAAAGTCGAAAGGGGAGGGAATTTATGTGTGGGTGATGAAGGCTTCTTTGTTTTAGCAGGTTGTGTGTTTGTTGTGAGTTTTGATGATAATGAATTTTTTGTGAATTGGATTATAGGTTAAAGAGAAAATTTGGGAAAGTAAAGAAAGAAAAGTGTTTGGTTGGAGAGAAAATCTGGAAAATAAAAGAAATATGTAGAAAATAAAGAAAAAAAGAAAATAAATAAAAAGGTTTAATTTTTTAAGTTGTAATTTTTTTTACTGTGTAATGCCACGTTAGTTGACAGTTTGCTGACATGGTCATTACTTTTTGGTTGACATTTTGAGTTTATAAAAAAGTGGACACGTCATCTTTCCATGTCAGTCCCGATAACCAAATTCTATAACGAGGTATTTTTGTGGGATTTATTCGAACACTTAAAAGGTTTTGTAGGACGAAAATAAATTCTGATAGTTTAATGAGAAATAGCCTATATTTTGAGTACCGTGAATGTAATTAACCCTACATCCATGTAAGTAAACAAAACCAGTCACTTTGATAATTAAGAACATAACACTTTTGTATTTTTTGGGTTAATTTATGGATATTTAATGTTTAAAAATGTTCTTGATATAAGTTGTGAATTTGATTTTTTTTTTTTATCAAATTTGTTTAAAATATAAACATGTATGAAGAAGAGAAAAAAAGATAAATATAAATTTATTTTTATTAATAATTTTTTAAAAAATTTTATGATAAGATTTCATTTAATTTTTATTTAATTGATTTTTTAGTTTGATTAGAAGAATATGATATGTTATCTTAAAATTGGAGACATTGAATAATGTACGAATAATTACTATTTGTATAATATACGAATAAGAAGACTATTAAGGATGCATATTTGAGACCAATTCCTAACAGTATGACATTGTACGCCTCATCCATGATCAAATTTTTTTCAAAGTCAGATTAATTAGATTAGTATATTTTTAATAGACGATTAATATACTATCGAATACACACTATTTTTTTGATAATTTTTTCTAACAATATATATTTACTCAAATTATTATATATTTTTTTAATATTTTGAAGTGTATAAGAAACAAAATATATATATATATATATATATATATGAATAATATATTTATTGAATACTATTTTTAATATACAAATAAGATACGCATAGTATATTTATCGTATAATATATGAATGATATACAATTATAGTATACTCATTATATACTTCTCTCCGTTCCTTTTTAATTATCGTTTTAGGTTGGATTTTTGTTCCAATTTATTTGACGTTTTCAATTACCAATGCATTTTAACTACCTTTTTTTTTTTCTATCATACCCTTATTTATACATACACTACTTTTGGGAGTATACAAAACTAATAATTGGTTGAATGAGTTATTATAAGGGTAGTATAATATTTTACACATATATTAATTGCATTTCTTAATCTATTTGCATAATCCTTAAACGGCAATTAAAAAGGAACAGAGTGAGTATAATATAGCTATTGTTTTTTTAAAAAAAAAAATTTATGTTAGAATAGTTAGTGATATATTTTTCCACATTCATAAAGATAAGAGAAATGAAAAGGTTTATAACAATTTATCCTCCCAATAAGTTAACTTTTGGTTGGAGGGAAATATTAGAGGAAAATTTTGGATACAAAATATAAGTCAAAGATTGACACTTGGATTCAAATTAATTGATATGCATATATCAATTATTTTTATTTATTTATTTTCTTTAATTAATTGAATACAATTATTTTTTATTTATTTATTTTCTTTAATTAATTGAATACAATTATTTTTTATTTATTACTTAAGGCCAACTATTTCTTTGAATTTCTAACAATATATACTTATGCAAATTATCATATTTTTTTTAAATATTTTTGAAGTGTATAAAAAACAAAAATGTACGAATAGTATTCTTATTGTATACTATTTTTAATATACAAATAATAGATGAATAGTATTTTTATTTATTTTTTATTTTAATTAATTAAATAAAATTATTTTTTATTTATTAATTGAATACAGCTCAGAGCAAACTATTTCTCTGACAATTTTTTAAATAATATATACTTACTCAAATTATAATATTTTTTTATTTTTTGAAGTGTATAAAAAATTAAAAATATACAAATAATATACTTATTATATACTATTTTTAATATACGAATAATATATGAATAATATATTATTCGTATAATACATGAGTAATATATATATTAAAATTTTGACAAAACTATGGAGGCTAAACTTTTTTAATATAAAAAAGGCAAAAAATGGTTGGTCAAGGAAAGGTTTATAAATAAAAGTTTATTAAAATAGGAATATTTATTGCATTAGTATTCGTAAAATTTATTTATTTTTACTAAGTGACTATTAGTAAAAATAAATAAATTTTATTATTTTGAGTTTTTTTACACAAATTTTAAAATTTTTTTCATTTATTGAAAACTGAAAAATCACTACTATCAATACCATATTGTCACAAATCCTAAATTGAAAAAAAGTGAGTAGGTTTTGAGCTTATAAATGTAAGTGTTGCACACACCTTAGTAGGTTATCCTTCGGAGGAAAAGGTAATAGTTTGGGTTCTTTATATAAATATACCAAAGACCAAAAAAACTTTCAAAAATATCGTTGACCAAAAAAACTTTCAAAACTAAAATTTTTTTCTTTATACTGTTTTCATCTATTTTTTTCTCAATGTTTTTTTACTCAATAATTTTTTCTAAAATTTGTTCTACTGTCTTCCTTTTTTTTTCAATGTTTTTTTTTTTGCTAAACGTTTTTTTAATTTTTATGGTACTATCTTTATCTTTTTTTTTTCTCAACATTTTTTCTATCTTTATCTTTTTTTTTCTCAACTTTTTTTGCTCAACATTTTTTTATTTTTAAGGTACCATCTTTATTTTATTCTCAATATTTTCTTTTTTTTTTTGCTCAATATTTTTTTCTCTTAATTATGAACTAAATATCTTCAATTGTTATTAAACCAAACAATAATGTTGTAACAACAATAAATAAACAAAATTTTTTCATTTTATATTCTTATAGAATAAGGATTTTATTTTTTTTACTTTAATTTGTTTATTAAAATGTCTAACAACTTTTTTAAATAAAAAATTATTTGGTATTTATTGATCATCAATATGTAACAAGTTTACAATTCTTATGATGTATCCGTAACATTAACAAAAAAAAACACCGAAAAAATAAAAAAATCAACAAACCGAAACAAGAAAAAACAATTAAAAACAACAATTGAAATAACAAAATAACAAAATCAACAAAATTTTATAGTTGTTGATTGTTGTTGATTTTTGTTGATTTACATTTGTTGATTGTTGTTAATTTTTGTTGATTTTTTTTGTTTTTTAAATTATTTTTTCATTAATAATAATAAAATTAAGGCCACAAATAAAATTTTTACTTTAATTAGTATTAATAATAAAAATAATTTTTTTTTGACATATTTCATAATTTTTATTGTTTATTGTTGTTATTTTTTATTTTTAACAAAAATCAACAAACAAAAACAATTGAAAACAACAACTGAAAAAAAAAATCAACAGAAACAACAAAAAATTGTAGTTGTTGATGTTTATTGGTTTTTGTTGATGTTTGTTGTTTTTTAAGTTTTTTCATCATTAATAATAAAATTAAGGCCATAAATATAATTTTTATTTTTATCATCAATAATAAAAATAAAAATAATAATTTATTTGATATATTTCATAATTTTTTGTTGTTTTTATTAAAAAAATAATTATTGAATACTATGGGTAATTTTTACTTTAATTAGTTTAATTTCTAAATTCTAAATAATTAAGAAAAAATGATTATTGAAGACTATAGTAATTTTTAGTTTAATTAGCTTAATTTTTATATTCTAAATAATAGTAAGTTTCAAAATTAAAAAAAATTTGTTATTTTAAATATAAAATCAAATTATTTAAAATATACAAATCAAATAAATACATACAATAAACTTAAATTGAAGGTGACTTCTAAAATAATAAATAGGTTATTTCAAAAAAAATAATAAATAGGAAAAAAAATTACAGGAAAAAAAAGAAAAGACCGAAAAACGTCGAAGTTAACCACAAAGTTTCAAAAATGTACCAAAAGTGGTACAAAACTGAAAGAAAAAAGGGACCAAAGCCACAAATGAAAAATGGGCGTTGACTTTGCCCATTTATGTAATTAACTCTAATAGTTTTGTGACAAGTGGTATAGAAATAAAGAAGAGATATTTACTATCTTTTAATCAAGTTGTAAAAAACAACTTGAAGAAGGAAATAATTTTGTGTAAATTGGGTTAGTTCATAGATGTTTAGGAAGAAGTTTAGTTTTTGATTAAATTTTAAGCAAAATAAAATAATAGGAGAAAAACGGAGAGAGACAATTATAAATTATTTTTTTAATTGCATTTATAGTTTGTTTAGCCTAAAATTTGTTATAATTTTTATTTGGATTGAATTTACTGCTATTAGGAGAGTACAATACATTATTTCAAAATTATAGTAAATTGGTCAACTTAGAAATTTCTTTTTTGGGTAGAACGGCCAACAACTAAATTTCGAGGAAACTTTCCAAAAAAAAAAAAAAAACAACAACAACTAAATTTCGAGGCAATTTGGACATGCATAACAAGTCCATGGAGCAAATTGGCCTTTTAACAAACAAAACTGGGGCCATTTCTTTTTGCATATGAGGTCAATTCCTATATTTCAATGTTGAGGTAGTGAGTGACCTGTGGGCTTCAAGTGGAATTGCACTTGTTACATGCTAGCTGTTAATCAGATTAACATTTGTTAAATTCAAATGAAATGATTGAAATCCAAGAAATGCAGTTCTTACATTTATTGAAATTTTTTTAAAAAAAAAATTGGATTCCTCATAAAATGTGGGAAATGTGCTAGTTAAATTTATATTACAAATCTCAGCAAGTAATTGATCAAAAGGAATAATAATAAATTGACAGAACAAAAGCAATGCCTTGATCACCATCTCGTACAGGGACATATGTACATATATGAGCACTTCATGATATACCCAAGTTCACTACTGGTCTCAGGATATAGATGAACAAGTATGAGGAAACTAACAGAGAGACTTCTCATCTGTGCTTGATCATGCTTCTTGAAATCTCTATCTTGACCTTCATGCAATAACGCATGCGTCATTCTTTCCAGACCCTGTATTTTCTTTATGGTTCGATAGAATTCATGGTAATAGGCTCAGCATTTTCAGTCACTCATAGTAATCATCTTGATCTGATGAAAGAAACAGCCAATAATGCAGAGAACAACCAAACACAAAGCACCAGAAGTATAAAGAATAAGAAAATGCATTCTGATGTTCAAGAACAGTTAAAAAAAAGAAGAAAATGCAGAGAATAACGAAATAGAAATTAAAGAAAGCAAGAAATAGAAAAGCTATGGATTTTGAAGATTGGCTAGTTCTGTTGAGGGGGCAACTGGGTTTTTTGCTGTTAATGATTCGTAAGTTAAACAACAATATGTGAAGAGAACAACGATAAAAATGGCAAGCAAGCCGCAAAAAGCTGGAATAAGTGTAACCAAAAGAATGTTCATGGTGATGATATTTAAAGAAACGAGAAAATGCAGAGAATAAAGAGCGAAACCAAGTGTTTTGTTGGATTTGGGAGAGAGAGATTAAAGAACAGTAAGAGAATAAGGAAATAGAGAGAAAGAATGAGATTAAATAAATAAATAAAAAAAAAAACAGAGTTTTGATGATTGCAGAGAAATAAAGAGAAAATGGGTTTTCTTGGTGATCGAGAGAGAGAGAGACGCCAAAAGCAATGGGTTTTAAAAATGTGTTTCTTCTGTTAACTGTTTCTATTAAAA
>CATIWK010475493.1:0-22029 GCA_949634005.1 Mallotus japonicus
GTCAATATCATCCTAGCCTTAATTCATTAATATTTATACAATAAATAAATGGCTAGGGATAATCTGAATAGAACTCATATTTTAATCTAAGGGTTTTATTATCAAGTCACATACTTGATGACCTTAGAAAGAATTAACTAAAAAAAATGATAATGGAAATGCCTCTTTATTAATAAAATGATAAAGTCAACACAATATCATAAATAATTGACCTAATGCATATCACTAACACTTATATGTGGCTTTGCTTTTAATATTTATTATTATTATTATTGTCCATTTGGTTTGTACCAACATTTTGTAGGAAAACATATAACTATAATTGGCATTTAGAGGGACTTAACTTGGGGACACCAAATTTTTATCATATATGTATGTGTTCTTCAGTAAATAATTGGCATTTTCACGTGCTTGTGCTCCTTGTTATTATTGTTTGGCAATAATATATTATATATCTTCTTTTGTACATGCATTCTAATTGCTAAACTACACGACAATGTATATGAATTGTACGCCTACTAACTAATATTCTGATGTTTTACGGATATATATGTCTTAATTAGCTTTTTATATATACATATATATGAATGGCTTTATAAATGATAACCACATAAATACTTAATAGAGCTTGTATGAATTAATTTGTTTAATATACATTGGTATTTATAAAATTCAATTATTTTTATAAGCAATATTATAATAGCAATAAAAATAAATTATATGCAATACCAGTGACTATTTTGTAGCACAATTTCCATGATTTGAAGTATAACTTCAGTCACAACAATTATTTTTTTTCAAAACAACAAATATCTAACTATATATATATATATATATATATATTAAATAAGCATAAGAAGAATAATCTAAAATTATAAGTCATGTCATCATCCACCTCACCTAAATTAATAAAAAAATAAATGTGCATGTAGTCATCAAGCATTCATATTGTATGCATATTTGTGAACTCAACATATTCTACAACAAAATTAATTATTCTTTTCAATTGCTAGATTTATATTTATAAAATTTAATTATTTTTATAAGCAATATTAGAAAAATAATCAAAAATACTTTATATGTAGTACAAATGACTATTTTGTAGCATATGCTCATCATTTGCGGCACAATTAAATTCATCCCAACTATTCTTATTTAAACAACAATATCTAACTATAGTTTTTTAAAAAAGTAGAGGAAGAATATTTTAAAAATATATGCTAAATCATCATCTATCTCACCTAGTGAATTTTTGGGCTTCAGGTGCAGGATGTATGGTTGCTGCCATCTGTGGTTCAACTGAGAAAGAACCAATTGTAGTTAGAAGACCATTAACTTTCATGATGAAATTTTTATTGCAAAAGTAAGTTAATATAGCATCATTCTTATTTATTTTGTCTTGTACTTATTAGATGCTTAGGTGATCTATTTATTGTTGAGACTTACTGTTTTAAGGTACATAATCCTTATTTTAGGCAATTATAGTCACTGGGATATTTTCTCTCTTATTTTTCCTTGCCTAAATGAAAAATCTTTTCACTTAGTAGGTTGTTATATTTCTCACAAGTGGAGTGAACTTTGACCAAGTTGTTATAACAACCATATTCCCGTTTGTTGTAGTGGTTATTTCTAAAATACATGGATATTTGAAATGTTTAATCGTTTGGGAGCCACAAGTCTTGACAGCCAAAGTGACTACATGTGCATTTAATACTTGTATTTTAATTTATTTCAGGTGGATAATGATATGGTGTATACTTCTGTAATATTATTCTTGTATTTGTTTAAAAAGCTAAAATTAAATATTTGTTGTTTTGAATACAATAATTGATGTGAATTAAATCATGCTTCATATGACGCATATTGTAATGTAAAATAATCGTTTGTCCAGCTCATAATGAATCTTAGCAATAATTTGCTTTGGATCTTCAATTTTCTTGTTGAAGATAAGGTTGTTCCTCGCCTTCCATATGAACCAACAGATCCCTGCAATGAGGTTAAGAAGCTCTGCATTTCCATAATCATTTAGCATTTGATGGGTACTAGTCTATCAGTTAGCAAAAGAGCTAAACATAGAGTTAGGCATGTACCCAATTGAGATTGCATACCCATATTAACTTTGAGTGATCAGATAGGAAAAGCATATGTTCTGAGGTTTCAAGAAATAGAGGGCACCTCTGACATATTGGATTAAGTCTGCATCCTCTAGTTAACAATCCTTCTCTAGTTGGGATCATATTCCCTCATACACCTCTATATGAAATTCTTTATCTTTGGAGGAGTGACAAGGGACCAAATTAAGTTTCACTGTTTATGAATTAAGCTACAAGATTGCAGGTTAGTGGTGTGACTTGCTGATTAATTCTGTTTTAGAATCTTGTACGCTGATTTCACCGAATAGAATCTTGACTTCTCAAAATGCCATATATGCTTGTCTTGTCTCCTTTCAATCGAAGATTGTATTGGAATACAGAGAATATATTTACATTCATCTTCATTAAAGAGATTCCTCAAAGTTTCCAAATTCCATTGACAACTTTTCCAGTTGATGTCCTTCTCACCAGGTTAATGTCAAAGTTTCAAAACATATAAACTAATTAATATTCACTACTGTCATTAATCTCCTTCGTCTTTTTTTTTATCACAATCTGCTCACTGTCACTTGTCACTTCCCTTTGTACCTTAGCCATCCCTTAGGTAAACAGCGACACTGCTAACCTGCGTCTGTACAACTCAGCGTCAAATCCTTGACATACGTCATTCCCATGGATATAGTATTAGGCAAAAGCAGTAACATAAATACAAGTCATGACTGATAGATCAATGATAATTGATCTTACTAACTATAAGTATGCACTCATAAAAGTTCAATTACCAAGAAGAAAAGAACAAAAACCAATTCATACTTATAACACCAAGCATATGTTTAATTCAACTCTAAAGTGGAAATGGATGTCATCCGGATATCCTATTCCAGAAAATAAACATCAAAACAACCATCAGAAAACAAATATCATGGTTATTCTTGCCATTAGAACAACTATGGTTATTTTGATAGTTATAAAATAGATTGAAAAATAAAAAACAACTAAAAATCAGAAAAACCATTAAAAAAACCATCAGAACAACTATATAAAAAAAATCTAAAACAACTATCAGAACAACCATGGTTGATCTAACAACCATCAGAACAACCATAGTTGTTCTAAGAGTGAGAAAAGAACAATCATAGTTGTTCTTACCAACCATCAGAACTTCCTACCAAAACAACAATCAGAACAAACTATAACAATAAGCACAACAAATAACTAAAAAAATATTTTCTTTTTACGTAAAATAGGGACTTCATTAAATGCATAATTCATACGATCAATCAGCTAAAAAAGACACACACACATCTTCAATAAATATTGACAAGATGTAATTACATGATATCACTCAAAATTGTCATGATTCTCGTGTAAATATTCCAATAAAAATCTACTAAAGAGATGTGTGTCTTTTTAAGTTGATTGCTCGAGCCAATACTACATTTTTAGTAACCATTAAAAATACAAAAAAGACTTAAAAAATCAATAACCATCATAACAACCATAAAAAAAACAAAGCATAACAACAAGCACAACAAACAACTAGAAAAAATATTTTCTTTTTACGTAAAATAGGGACTTCACTAAATGCAGAATCCACACGATCAATCAGCTCAAAAAGACACACTCATCTTCAATAAATATTGACAAGATATAATTACACGATATCACTCAAACTTGTCATGATTATTGTGTAAATATTTCACACCAAAATCTACTAAAGATACGTGTGTCATTTTCAATTGATTGCTCGAACCAACACTACATTTTCAGTCACCATTAAAAATACAAAATAGACTTAAAAAATCAATAACCATAAGAACAATCCATCACAACAACCATCAAAAAGAACATAACAACAAGCACAACAAAAAACTAAAATAAAATATTTTCTTTTTACGTAAAATAGGGACTTTACTAAGTGCAGAATTTATAAGATCAATCAGTGTAAAAAGACACATGCGTCTTCAATAAATATTGACAAGATATAATTAGACGATATCACTCAAACTTGTCATGATTCAGATTTTGATTTCATAAAATTGGAACATGAAAACTGCTTTCATCCATTAGCAAAAGGTAACATCAGGCAATTCCTTTGTTTGATATTGTCCATCCGAGCTAATTGCACTTTTTTTTTCTTTTTAATTCAATTACATGGGGCAAATCCACCTCTATCAAATTAGTGAATCACAATGAGACAAATAAACTTACACAAAGTGAATCACCATTTTCATATATTTTCGCTCTTCAAATTACAATAACACCGTTTAACTCCTCTTTCATACCATCCTTTACATGCATTACCACATTTCAAATATAATCACCAATTAATAACCCAATAAAAGAAAACATAACAAAACATATACGACATCAACACAGTACTCACTAGGTGATTAACAATATGCATGCTTGTCGTATTCCCTCTAGAATTTGAAAACCACTTCCTAAACGAAGGAACATTACATCTAACAGCACAAGTAGGATTCGAAACCCCACAATACATACAAGCATGCTCTGTAAAATCCTCTTTTCAAATTCCGAACTTGTAGCCATTCTCATTTCCCATCTCCTCAAAATTTAACCCTTCTATTTCGCTTGCTACCCATCCACTGCACCTTTACTACTCCACAAGGCTGCTTTGTACAGCAGAAGAAAAAGTGACGGGTGAATTAGAGGATGATGCCGCTTCTACTTTATGGTGGTCCGAAGTAGTAGGGTCCAAGGCTGAAGAGGAGGAGGACAACATCGCTACTACATTATATGCGTCTAAGATTCTAAGATTACTTTGTTCTGAATCAATGGAGATTAAAAAGGTTAGAAGATTCAATTTCAAGATTGGAAAGAGTTTTTTCTGATTTCTTCAAGATTGGAAAGGCAATTTATGGAAAAAAAATTCTAGAATGCGTTAGGTTGCGAGTGATGGTGAAAAGAGAATTTTGGATTACCATATTACCCTTGGACTAGAATGCCTAGGTTGTGACTTGTGAGTGAAAAGAGAATTTTGGATTACCATTTTACCCTTGAACAACATACGCGGCCCGTATATCTATTTTTATACATTCAAAAGTACTACAAATATATTTGAATAAAAAAATATCCCGCATCTCACTGTTGCTGATGCGGACCGTACCATCTATTAGCGCCCATTTTTAAAATATTAGACTATGGATTACCACTGTCTATTTAAATCCGGTTTTCCCAATCTGTCCATTAGAACACCCAAAAAAAATAAAAGCACAGAATTCATCAAATAGTAAGCGCTTTATTCAATTAATTTATACGTTTCCAAACATTTGATTTTGTACTCATTTATCATAAACAATAAAAGAGCTACTTGTTTCTTGGACCACCCTCTAGTTCTCCGATTCCGCAGACCTTACAGCATTTTTAACATACAGCCCAAGAACCAGAACCAATAAACCAGCCGCCACAACCAAGTATTTTGACTTCCTTGGCTTCTTCATCTCTGTCACCAAACCACCAAAGACCTGCTTATAGCACCCAAGTTTACATTTTCCACCACTGATCATTTCATGTTTATAATCAGTGCTTGTCATTTTCCCTGCAGAGTCAACCAATCCTTCACTTTTCTCGTTGTCTAAATTCTTTCCTGGAATACTGTTGATATCATTATTTTTAATCCCATGGTTAGCATCTCTCGGTTCCTTCTCCTTGTCAGGCATGTTTTCAGACTTAGCACTTGCATTTCCATTTGCTGCATCATTTGTTCCAAGATTGTTGATCTTGGGAGGAACATCTTGAATTGGCTGATCATCTTGCCCTTTCTTTTGAGCTTGTAGTTGATCATTTGTAGTGTCTGCTGATGAATTTGCATTTGCTTGTGGTTTAGTTTCTGGTTTGGTAATTTTGGTATGCTTGACCTTAAGTATGCCGCCTTCAAATTTTGCACTGATTTTACTACTGTCGTAATTTGATGGAATACGAAGCTCCTTTCGGAAACGGCTCCGTTTATTATCACCAACAGAGCGCTCTCCGAAGATCCTTAGAGTAGAAGATGATGATACTTGAACCTTCATTTGCTCCTTCCTGAAACCTGTAGGATAAGCTAACTTTCACTTCATGTGTATTTTGTAATCTTCTTTCATTCGTGCAAATTAAAATGCAACTCTCCTCTTAACCTATGTACCCTGGAAGGTTTTGAGTTCAAATTATATTACGAGCTAGAATCAGTGATGGAAGCTAATAATCTTTACCGTGAACGTTTGAAATGAGAGATTGATTTCTGGTTGCGGAACACAGAACACATTGCCTGTCAAGGCTCCTAATGAGGGGTAAAAGATTTACAAATTATTTTTAAAATCCTAAAACGAAGATGTACAGAGGCTAATCAATCTTTTAAACAAATATATTAAGCTATCAACGAGGCGGAGGAAGACATTTAATTGCTCAGTCACTCCCTCAGATGCCTTCCCATACTCTTTTTGGGGCTATATAGCTAACCCACACTTTGCCACCCAATAAAAAAGGGAATTAAACAGAAGCATAAATAATAATGAAATGATGTAATGTCACCTGGTAGATAGACGAAGAGGGTGTCATATTCAGCATCTTGAACCCATTCAGTTGTTGGTTCAAAATCTTGGTAGACACGAGTGACTTGAGCCATTAATTAGCTAGCTTGAAGATAACTCTTTTTGATTTATTGATGGTGTTCCCTTTCAAGCACAAAATGAATTAACGCAAGCTCCAATCATGTGTAGGATTTATAAACGTGGACAAACCTGACGAGAACATAAAATGTTCCCTTCTGGAGCCTGTTTTCTTTGAACTTAAATATTCCCTTACTTTCTCAAGTTTAATGTGTTTCTACAAGCGCTTTCGGCTGTGGAAGGAATTTTAAAAAGCATGCTTGGGAGGCATCCATTACAAGGTCACCTCTTGCCTGCTGTGAAGGGGAAGTTCCCTTTATGAAATTGTTGGCTTTCTAATTTGCCCAATAGGATTCCTGACACTTCCTGTTCACATTGGGAACGGTGGTTGATGGTGCTTTAGCCATGATTGATCTACATAACCATTTTTTTTAAAATGATTAATGTAGCGGGTTGCGACAGCAACAATACTATTTTAGACCTATAAAAACAAAACAAAAAAAATCTTTCTCTAAAACCCTTACATATGGAGGCAAAATTAATTTTTAAAAAAAAAAATTTATTGTGCAACAAGTAGTGATATCACAACCTACTGCATGTATTGTGATTTTTTTTTTAATTATGAAATGTATTTATGTCACATTAAATATGAAAGTAATTTTTCTCCCATTTTGTGGCTCACTTTAGTTCAAGAAAATTTAATCTAATGAAAATTTAAATACACATTAAATCAATTCTTTTATTAAACAAAAGAAAATTCTTTTTAATTTTCAAATAGAGAGATTTTTTTATTAATAGAGAGATTATATGACATGAGCATTGATGGACTACACAATAAGGGTTAGTCCTTCCTTTTTAAATTACATGCAAATAAATTTCACAAATCAATAGAATTTGAACCCTACACTTCAAAATGTCTTTGAAAAAAGTGATCACTTAACTACTCAGTCACTAATAAAGAAAAAGATCTATTAATTAATATAAGCTATTATCTTTTCTCTTTTTTTTTTTGTGAACCACTGGTATCCATAGTTTACAGAACTCTAACTAATCCTGGTCAGATTTATTAATTAATATAAGCTATTGTCTCTTTTTTTTTTTTGAACCATCGGTATCTAGAGTCCACTGGATTCTAACTAATCTAGTTCAATCCGAGTAGGACCATAAGGGTGGTAAAGGTCTTCCAACAACTAATTTAATGTAACTGCATACACTATGATTCAAATCCGAGACCTCACTTAAGCGTGAGCAATGCTTGTTGGTTAAGCTATTGTCTTTTTATCTTTGTTTAAGATGCACTATTTCCATTTTTAATTCAAGAAAACACATCATACAATCCCACTTCTTTGTCCTCCAGCCAACTCATTTAGACTATTATAATTACCACATAAAACAGTCATTATCAAAACAAAGTTAATTCAAGCAAAAAAAAAAATCAAAACAAAGTTAATTGCAAAATTAGTTGCAATTTTTAAAAGATATTTAGTCCCATTAGCTTATAAAACCATCCAAAACAGAGTGATCATTATCCATGGTTTTTTGTTTTTAATAAAATAATCTTGTTTATGAACTCTTGCCAAAAATATTATTTCATGCTTGCTGTATATGTTCTGAACCTTTTCATATTTGTTATCTTCACCGAATCATATTACTACGCTCTCATCTTAATGAAAATCCACCAATTACAACCTGCGCATTATTTGAGAGATCCTTACGCTTGAAAGTTATGAGTTGGCTTCAGAACAAAGGAATATTCAGTTTGGTAACCAAGAAAACCTCCATTACAAGAGGTAATTAATTATTTCTTGGACCAATCCGTAGTACAGTTTTTTGATGCTTCAAATCTGAATACAGTTCAACATACTTGTGGTTAACTTATGAAATTAATTATCATCCGATTTATACTTGAGGTTACTACTTTATGCCACTTATTAATATTTAATTGGTGCTACTTTTTTATCAATAAAAGGAAATGAATTTTAACTAAAATTTTTCAATTGTTTGTTTTTTTAACTTTCTTTCTGTTTAGTTTACAATTTTTAATAAATTTAATGAAATTAAAATTTTAGTATTATAAAATTTGTTATTTAAATATATTTATCTTGATAAAGCCAAAAAAAACTCTTCAAGTCCTTTTAAAAAAGAAGCTGATTATTTTGATAAATATATATTTTGTAAATTTATCATGATTTATACAAGAAAAGTATTATTGTTTTCTAGTAGAAAAAGTAAATTTAAATCATTGTCATGGATAATTTAGTCTTTTTTTTTTCTATATAACATGCAGTAAACACTTCATTGTTATTTTTTTTTACAGGTTGCAATTCTTAATTGTTATAAAAAATAGTTTAAATATTAAATTGTTAAATTTTGAAAAATTTAGACACTAAAAGTGTCTTTATCCTTAAGGAGCATTGATATACGTAGCGGTCCGCTACGTGAACAATGTGTATCGGACCGCATCGTGAGATTTTTTTAAAAAACAATATTGCCCCATGAGTCAAGGGACAACATCATTTATATGAGTGTCTATTTTAAAATTTCGCTTCCTGCTATACAAAGCAGGCCGCTATGTAAATCTTTTCCCTATTGTAAGATATGGAATTGGGAACATCAGAACTTTATAAAACACACTTCACATTATTAAATTGCAAATACAAGAACATAGAAATTAGCAATTTCTATACAAAGTGGAAGTGAGAGAATTATTTCTCAGGTTTCTTGAGGGACCTAATTGCTCTCAGTATCATAAAATACAATCCAATCACCATAAGCTTTAAAGCAACCAGAATATAACTCATCAATTTTCTTGGATTCTTCAGGTCCGTTACCGCATTTCTTAAAACCTGATTGTAATTCTCTGTTTCAAGTTTGGAACTAATTTCTGTTGTTGCTTTATCTCTGTCTATCAGCTTTCCAGGATCCTGTTGAACAGTCTCGTTAACATTTTCTTGTTTTATAGTACTTGTGCTCGTTCCAGTGACAGCATTTCCAGCATCAGTGCTGCTTAGCATCTCATTGCTCTTATCTTTTTGCTCGTTTCCACTAAGTTCCTTTTCTTTCTCCATCAACTTCTGCAAAACATTACTTGAATCTGCTTTCCCGTTAATCTTCCCACTCTTTTGTCTATTCATACCAGTCTTTGAAGGGCCTTTAGCTTGCGTTTCACTTGTGGATTTTTCAGGCATTAAAGATTCTATCTGCTGTAAAGGCTGAGAATTCTCGACAGGTGCTGCTACTGGTTTTTCTGATGACTTTGGAACTGGTTGATGCTCTTCCAGTGGTAGCTTTTGTGGAGGTTTTGCAGGTTGCAATGGCTTTTGTTGCGGAGTCTTTGGGGCTTCTTTAGGTGGTTGCTGCGCCTTTTCTTGCCTTGGTTTTGCAGCTTCAGTTAAGGCTTGTTGTGACCTTTCTTGGGGTGGTTCAGGATGTTGAACGATTATTTTAGGGTGTTTGATAAGAAGAACACCTTTTTCAAACTTTGCAGCGATTTCATTAGTGTCATAGTTTGATGCAATTTGAATATCCTTACGGAAACGGCTCCATTTGTTATCACTAACTTGTCGTTCTCCACTGATTCTCAGGAATCTATTTGTTGTAACCTGAACTTTCAGTTGCTCCTTTCTAAAGCCTACATGTTTCAGGGGAAAAAAGTTCCAAAGATCGTGAATTAAGTGTCAAGAAAGCCTATTAATTCCAGAGACCTTTACTTTTTGAGGGCGAAGGTATAAATTGTACCTCACCTTTTACTTTTGGAGTGACCATGTTAATTCATTGGTCAAATGAATTAATCCACGAAATAAATAAATTTAATCAGAAATAAATAAATTTAATGCTTAAATTTACTTTAAATTTTTAAAATCTTGTAAGTTACCTAATCAGAGTAATAGTTTTGTTTGCTCTAATTTTTTATTTAAAATAATTTAATTTATTAACATATTTTATTTGAATCCAACGTACATCTTAATATTTTAATTCTATGTGTTTAAATATTTATTATAATATATTAGTCACCAATTCATGCTTTGTGTGGACTATATATTAAAATAATTATCTTAATAATTAAAAACTACAAATTAATTAAATATAAAATTGAGAACTCTAAAAGTTATTGTAATAATTTTATTGATTATTTTTTACTAAGAGTATATATATTGTTAATATGCATTGTAATAATAATAATTAAATATATAAAATAAAATAAAAAATGGTTGAGAAGTTAGAGATTTCTTACTTTTTACATTAAATATAAAAAAGAAAAAAAAGTATTTTTAGCTGAATAAAAGATGGATGTTTTAGTTAATTAGAATAAAACATATGATTTTTAATGGAAAAAAGAGTAATATATTACATGTAATAGAATTAGAGTGTTTTATATAGAATAGGACGTGTATTTTAAAATAAGGGAATTTTTTATATTTTTTTATGAAAAATATTGTGAAATTATAATTCAACACATAAGTCTTTAAGAGTGAATGCTAAATTATGAAGAGGGAAAATTATCAAATTTTGAATAATTTAAATAATTTATGTAACTAAAAGTGCTATAAAATATTTAAAATTATATTAAAAATAAATTATATTTTTGGTGGTTATTTGACATATGAATTCATGAAAATTAAAGAAAAACTACATACCAACCATCAACAACAGCTATTAGCTATTCGCTATGAATATCTAAACCAAACATGTCCATAATAACATAAACCGAATTACCATGGAAACATAAGTCAAATTATCAGTTAATGTTATTTTAGTATCAAAAAATAACTTATTAAGGCATAAAATATGAGAACATTAAATTGTATATTTATACAATATTATTTATACTGTTAAAATTGAGGCAAAATCAAATAAATATTTAATTTATGCAATCATCGATCAAAGCACTTGCAATAGCCTTTTTATTTTTTCATAATGTTCCTACCTTATAGTGATTTGAGTTTTCAATATTTATTATACATCACATTCCAAATTTTAAGAGTTCAAGAAATTAGAGCAAAGAATCCAAATAGGTAAAAGGATCAAAATTCAAAAGTAATTAAAAGGAAAAGACCTGGTAGATGAATTTTCAGTGTGTCAGCTGCAGGCTCATTTTCCCATTCCATTTTTGGCTCTATATCTTCATATGCACGTTCAACAGATGATGTCTTTTGCCTTGCCTCCATTTTTTAGCCCTTTTTTCTTTGTGGGGGATTTTGTGTTTGATGAATCTGTCTGTTTTGTAGCCAAGAAAAAACTCTGAGAATGTGGTGGTTTATAGGCAGCACGAAAAGAATGTACAAATTCTTGGACTATGTATGCCTTCTACCTTTTCCTTTGCCTTATGGTTTCTGCTTTATGTGTTTCTTTTGTATATTCTTATTCTTTTTCTACAATGAGTTTTTATTTTGTTTTCTTTGAATATAATTATTCCTTTTCTCATCATATGAACTGTTTCTTTGGGTCATGAGAACTCTTTATGGGTACACCAATTTTATTTCTTAATTAAGCAAAGCAGAAATTCTTTATATATATATTGATGGGACAAACTAGAAATGATCCGGCTAGATAGTAAAAAAAAAAAAAGGACTTCATATTATTGCGTTTCATAAATTTTTATTTATTTTGAATTAATCTAATCTTTATTTAATTATAATCATTAATACATATTATAGGCTTTATACATTAAGAATTAATCAATATTTATAATTACATAAATATTAATTTAACAGTTTTTAATTTTATTTATATAAATATACATGTGTGTAATGTAGTAAAAGCCTAATAATTATATATGTTACATTTTTATTAGTTAAAAGAGAGTTAATTTTCTCGCTGAACTTTTCAACAAAGATTGGCCTTTTATAACATTTGGGGCCATTTTAGATCAATATTTTGCTTTTAGCTAACATAAGAATTTTTTTTTAAGCTGAAAGAACCTATCCTGACCTGCAACTAAAGGTAGTATGTAACTAACAAAATAAATAAATAAATATAGGGAAAATGTCCATTTAAGCCCCTAATGTTTAGGGCAGGGAGTACATAAGTCTCTTACGTTTTTTTTTGGACCATTTATACACAAAATTAAGTTGTCTTTGTGATTTAAGCCCCTTAACTAACAGTGAAAAGTGACGTCGTTAACTCCCATTCAACTCTGCTGACTAGGATTTAAAAGTCAAATGTACCATTGCAAAAGGTAATATTCTCTTTCTTCTCAATCAAAACCTTCAACTGTTACTCTGTATCTTCCCAATTTCGAAAACCCTAGAAATCCAATCAAGCAAATTGACAGGAGAGAAGATGCAAGCTTTAATAGGCATCGTGATCTTCAAGTGAAATGGCATCGTCATCCTCATCAAATGCAAGCTTTAACAGGAGATCTAACATGGAAATTGATTACGAAGGAGCAAAAAATTCTGCAAATGTTGAAGGAATGGGTTAAGATTCTTGGCTCCAAGATGGACATCTTGCACTAATGATAATCCTAGACGCAGGTTCTATGGTTGTCCAAATTATGAGGTAAGTTTATCAATTGATAATTTTTTTTATAATGTTGATTTATGAAATTGAAGGGATGGTGATTTTGATTTTGTTTATAAATGTCAGGTAAATGATTGTGGGCATTTCCAGTGGCATGATCAACCTATCAGTGATCGACTAAAGAATTTATTAAATGAATTGACATATGAGAAAAGGAAGTTGTTAGCAAAAAACAAGAAATTGAAGGGATTGTACACAAAAATTGGTGCTAAGCTAGTTGAGATGGTGATTAGTAATTTATGGAAAGAGTTAAAACAATTGAAGAAGGACACAAAGAAGAAGATGAAAGCAGTATATTTTTGTTCTTTATCTGTCATGGATTTTCTTTTTATTTATTTTGTTTCTATAATTTGGTTGGGTGTAGTATCTAATGGTCGTAGCATGTAATTAGTGTAGTATGTAATGGGTGTATATGCAAGTTGTATGTTGTTTATGGGATTATGAAATGTGAAATGGAAAATTAGCTATGGAATTATCATGTCTTGAACATCTATTATTTATTGTTTACAAATTTATGCTCCTATCTTGTCAATAACATCTATTGTTGATGAATTCAAAATGAAAATTAAAACATATAAAAAATTGCATAAATGAGCAAACGCAAAAAGCTGCAAATTCAATTGATAATAGGGAGGAGTTCAAAAGCTGCTTAAGCATCCTTGTTGATTGCTACTTTATAAAATGAACACTGAGGAAACTTAGTTTGTGTCATAGTTTGCCAAAATACATCAAGACAGTATTATATTGCACTTAATACTAATAACTACACACTAAACTGAAGCCAAAACACAGACACGCACTAAACTGAATCCTTGTTGATTGTATCTTTAAAAATTGAAATAGCATTCTGTTGAGTTGCTTTTGCTTTCTTCTTTAGTCTGCCAATACATAATTCAGTTTGTTCTTGCAATTGTCTAGTTGTAATAGAAGGTCTTCCTTGCCACTGCAAACCTAGAGCATTAAAAGGCAGATCTCTTGCAAGTCTCACTTATGCCCTATCCCTTTTAAAGGTAATATTTCTGGCTTTGCTCGTAGGTACAGACTGTGAAACTTTACTCTTCCTAATCATTCATTCATTTGGGATTGGAAATCTAGTCTGAGGATCAGAATTATGAAGATTCTTAGTTGGCATTCCTTGATCAATGATCATCTTAGTTGGCAGTCCAGTCTGTAAAAACGAATAACACATCCAATGGCTTAATTAACAGCCAACATCTACCAAGTATAAACAAGTCTAACAGCCAACCACAATGCATTCAACAACCAAACACAAGCAATACTACTAACCATCATGCATAAACAACCATTTAATCATCATAAACATCATATATCTAAACAGATGCAAAACACAAAATAAAATAGAAGCATTAGTGATACGAACGTGGTTAACTTGTACCAAACCCGTATTCAATATTGATGTCTTTGCCAAGGATCATTCAATGAATCAAACGAGAAAACTCTAACTCCCAATAAGACCCTTAAATGACCCGTACTTAAGAACCTTAGTTACAAAGAATTAAAGGTCGTTCAATCAAAACCTAATATTGAACTAAGCCAATTTCAAATTTAAATTAAACTATGTTTGAATATACCAAGCCTTCACTTGATAAAATTTACAAAGTTCTTTTAAGAACCAAAGAAAGAACTCTAACCTCTCAAATAATTGATATTAATCAAGAAAATTCAACAACTTGTTTGTTTACAACCCTAAGATGACTATTTATAATAAAACCCTAATAAGGAACAAAGTTGGAAACAAAATAAACTTCCTAAACATCAAAAAGGAAACCTAGAAAAATAAGGATTTTTGGCTTGACGTCAGACACGGCTGTGTCACTCTAATTGTCTAAAATATTGCTCTCAGGCACAACTGTGTTAAAAAGGTGACACAGCTGTGTCAGACTTGATTTCTGTAAACTCCCAAAACTTGCAATCAGACACGGCTGTGTTAGATTTTTGACACGGCTTTGTCAAAATGTAGATGGTCAAATTAGCCAAAATTGTCTTCATAAAAGTTGTATATCTATATCTTAGCTTTCCATAGCATTTTGAATCACCTCAATCCAACTTTTGTAGCAAATGTTATCACCAAAATACCAAAGCATGCTACCAAGA
Organism: Mallotus japonicus; assembly: GCA_949634005.1. Taxonomy (NCBI): domain Eukaryota; kingdom Viridiplantae; phylum Streptophyta; class Magnoliopsida; order Malpighiales; family Euphorbiaceae; genus Mallotus; species Mallotus japonicus. The sequence continues at coordinate 15,341 of CATIWK010475493.1, forward strand.
TACGAATTGATAATAATTAAGCTTAGGATCACATCAAGATCATATCCTTAAACCTTGTAATGCATCTTTAGGTCTCTTAACTTTAACCCTTATAATTGATGCTTTATAGTTGAGTGGATCATTATGTTGTTTATTGGCTTGGTTCGCATCATACCCTCCTTCCTCAAGAAGATTCGTCCTCGAATTTTACCCATCTTTTAAAGTTGTTATTCATAAGTCCTACGGGATCAAACACAAACTCCTTGATTGAAAACTTCCAATTTAGGGTAATAATCCACACAAGTAGCTTTAAAAGAACTTGAACTTAGTTGCACATTTGAAGCACAAGACTTATGTTCTTGATTTTGTGAGGATTGAACTCTTGTTGCTTCCTTTTCAACTTCACTCGAGGGATGAAATCTTCAAAGACATTCATAACCTTATAAGCATAAAGTATTTCAACATCATCAATTGGATCCTTATATGGCATAGATGCCTGCAAAACAACTTTCAAAGCACTAGAAAAATAAAGATTAAAGTCATTAGTATAATCATAATAAATTAGCAGCTCCTCATCTTTTATGACCCTCTCAATCTCTAGCTTCTTCTTTTCACTCATACCCTTCTTATTTTCTCCTACTAAGTATTTCCCATTTGCTTCACTTAGCTCACTCAACTCATTTTTAACACTTGGCTCAATCAACTCATTGTTAACACTCAACTCGCTCTTTTTTTTTCTTTCATTTTCTTAAGTTTCCCTCCCCAAAGTTTTCCCAATTGAAGATTAAAACTCTTCATTTTGTTGTTTTAGGAACAAGTCTTCAAAACTTATCTTTGGAGGTAAAGTTTTAAGTTGGCACTCTTCCTTTCCATTCTTATCCTCAACTAGTCTCTCCACCACTTTAGTGCCTTCAACACTCCTCGAACCTTTTTTATGCCATTGAAAGTGATTATGCAAATTCCTATAATAATGTCTTGGCACAAATCTCTTTCTCATAATAGTTTTCATCTCTTACCATGTAGAGATAGGTTCTTCTTCACAATATCTTCTTGAAACCACTAGTTGATTCCACCAAGCTAATGCATAACCCATGAAACCAATGGTTACAAGCTGGACTTTTGTCTCCTCGGAGTACTTGTGACAATCAAACACAAAGTCTACCTTCTTCTCCTATGCTAAATATGCTTCGGGATCACTTCTACCATGAAAGATAAGAATTTTCATTTTTACGCTCCCAAGGTTGTTATCTTGCTTTCTATACCCTTGAATGCTTTCATAAATAGACTCATCATTATCATCATGCCATCTTACCCTATGAACTTGTCTAGGTGTGATTTGATTTGTAGTGGCTATTATGTTTTGACTTTGCTCCATCCTCCCTATTCGCTCTTGAACCTCTTTATGGTTGTTCATTAATTGACTCATTTGTTCTTGCATCGACTTCATAAAGAGCTTCCATTCGGGATCCTTATCTACTCCACTTGAACCTGTCATTATAAATAAAGAAACAAAAGAACCTCACAAATAACACTCCCTCATGTGTTTACACTTAAAGGATGTCACTCAACACTCGTGTTTCACTCAGTTAGGCTTTTACCCTCTAATGACCTCACCACTCGCCTTTTACCTCTCTCTAATTCCTCTCTTATAGTTCTTATGGAACTAAAGTTACTAATTATCAAATTAAGCTCAATATAACTCAAACAAAGTTAAATTAAACTCAAATTGACTATAGGAACCAAAAAAATCACAACAAATAAAGACAATAATCAAACAAAATGCGAGCAAGAAAATTTGGAATAAGTGTTTAAACTACCCCAAAAACGCAACTGAAGAATAATTCAGAATTGAAATAAGTAAAGCACTTGAATTTGGATACCCAACACGGATTTGAAGAGAATTCTATTTGATTTTATTTCTTTTTTTTTCTTTTGAATTCGAATCTTTTTTTTGAATTTGCAACTTTTTTTTTTTTTGAATTCGCAACTTTTTTTTTAAAACTAACACAAATGCAAACAATCAAATTTAAATGAGAATGATGGTAGGAATAACAAAGAAACAAAAGGAATCACAAAGAGAATAGAGTTGATAACAAAATCAACACACAAGGAACAAATGAAAACAAGACTAAAAGAATTCTGGAATTTTTTTTTAAGAATGAGAAGAATAATTAAAATAAAGATATACTTGATTATTGAGCCAAAGCTCTAATACCAAATGATACAAACGTGGTTAACTTGTACCAAACACAATATTGATGTCTTTGCCAAGGATCATTCAATGAATCAAGCGAGAAAACTCTAACTCCTAACATGACCCTTAAATAATCCGTACTTAAGAACCTTAGTTACAAAGAATTAAAGGTCATTCAATCAAAACCTAATATTGAACTAAGCCAATTTCAAGTTTAAATTAAACTAGGTTTGAATATACCAAGCCTTCACTTGATAAAATTTACAAAGTTCTTTTAAGAACCAAAGAAAGGACTCTAACCTCTCAAATAATTGATATTAATCAAGAAAATTCAAAAACTTGTTTTTTTACAGCCTTAAGATGGCTATTTATAATAAAACCCTAATAAGGAACAAAGTTGGAAACAAAATAAACTTCCTAAACATTAAAAAAGAAACCTAGAAAAATAAGGATTTTTGGCCTAACGTTAGACACGGTTGTGTCGGAAAGATGACACAACTGTGCCACTCTAATTCTCTGAAATATTGCTCTCAGGCACAACTGTGTCAAAAAGGTGACACAGTTGTGTCAGACTTGATTTCTGTAAACTCCCAAAACTTGCAATCAGACACAGTTGTGTCATATTTTTGACACGGCTTTGTCAAAATGTAGACGATCGAATTAGCCAAAATTTTCCACATAAATTTTTTATATCTATGTCTTAGCTTTCCATAGCATTTTGAATCACCTCAATCTGACTTCTGTACCAAATGTTATCACCAAAATACCAAAGCATGCTACCAAGATACGAATTGATAATAATTAAGCTTAGGATCACATCAAGATCATATCCTTTAACCTTGCAATGCATCTTTAGGTCTCTTAGCTTTAGCCCTTGTAATTGATGCTTTATAGTTGAGTGGATCATCATGTTGGTTGTTGGCTTGGTTCGCATCAATTAGTGTTATATTTACTCACATTAAATGTTGTTTTGCCTGTGTTTAAATCGATAAAGTAGCCATAACCAACATTTTGCTTTCTCATTTGCCTCTCACATTTTCCTCCTAAAATCCTTATTGTATATTTAGAATTCCCTTCCCTTTTATCATTGCTAGTGCAGCTCCCACAACTCCCACATTACTCTAAGGCCTATTAGTTTGTGCACCCATATGTTCAGTCACACCTGAGTTAGTCATGGTACTACCAGACTATGTATTAACAGTAGCTACAAGGGGTTCAGCTTGTGTAACTCTCTCAGTTCCTTTTGTTGTGACTTTAGTTGTGTTTTGGGTAGCTATTGGAGGTGCCTGACAGAAATGATTTAAAATAAACAATTACCACTACTCCAAGTAAAAATTATATAACCATAACTATCATAAACAGAATCATTAAGCTTCAATGTACCTAGTTTATTTTATTTTGACATAACCTTCTATTGTGTCCTGTCTGATGGCACAAGCCACACTTCTGCTTCAACCTTTTTTTTTATCAATTTTCCACCACTATTGTTGTTTCCTGTGGAGTTTGGTTCATTTGAGGGTCTGGCCATTTTTATCTTAGGTCTACCACTAAGTCTGACCCAAGGTGGGGGATCAATTGGCTCATATTGATCACACTTAATAAATCTCTTCCCAGGTACATGTTGAAGTGGACGTTGATATGCAGCTAAGTAGGTGGATTGATGGTACCACTTAGAAATGTGTGTCATTAGGTTGATTTTGGAATGATACATTGCACATATAGCATGTGAGCATGGGATTCATGTTAAATCCCATGCTCTGCAGGTGCAAAGTTCCTTTTCAAAGAACATTGTATGTTTGTCTACTCCTAATTAAACACCACCTTGCATCCTACTACATTTTCTTTATTATCTTGGAACATCAGTATGGAGCTTGGACTCAATTCATTGAACCACTTATCAACAACACTTTTATTCTCTTTTATCCTATTCATAGCTTGCAGTCTTATGTCCTCGAGCATGCTAACTATCGGTTTATGTCTTGCTCTAAGAATCCACGTGTTAGAACACTCTATAACGTTGTTGTCAACCATAAAGCTCTTGCATCTACTACTGAAGTATGCTCTGCACCAAGTGTGTGGAGGATATTTTAAAAGATCTTCAACTCCATTCTTGCTAAGCTCTCATAATTTCAATAGGTTATCTTTAAATTCTTCTTCATAAATATGTTCTCCAAGCACAAACCCAAAATTTCTTCCTTAACTCTCCTCCATATTTCTTCGACTAGTTTGTAAAGATGTGTCTTGCATACCATCGGTGCTCAGCTTGTGGGAGAACTTGCAAAACAGCATTGATAAGTCCCTACAATGAGAGCAAAATACAGTTAACAATCCTTAAAATTGAAGATATATAATTACAACAAAATAAGCATAAACAACCAACTAAAATAAAAAGCTGACCTTTTACATGTCCAAAATTAGTGTGATGGTAGAACCATCACCAAGCTCCAATTCTTGTGCCAACCAACAGAGAAACCATTTTCAGTTGTTTGTATTTTTTTTTTGGGTCAATAATAGCCCACACAATAGGCACCATTTGATCATATCCATCAATGCTCACTGTAGAGAGAAGCTGCCCCTTGTACACTCCTTTTATAAAACACCCATCTAGACCAATGATTGGTCTACATCCTTCCTTCCACCCCCTCCTACATGCATCAAAGCACACAAACATTCTTCTAAACACTCTCCTCCTTTCTTTTAAAGAGTCTTTGCACAATTTAATCTCTGCTGTACTTCTCGAATTACTCCTCTTTAAAGCAGCAGCATAGGCCTCTAAATAACTAAATTTGACCTTGAAACTCCCATCCAACTCTTGAATAACTTTTATTTTTTCCCTTTTACACTTAAACAAGCTGAATTTTATCTTTAAAACCTCTTCAGTTTCCTGCTTCATGTCTGCCACTTTGAAAGTAGGGTTCTTGTATATTCTATCTTTGAAATATTTAGCTAGAAAGAGATAAGATGCACTAGGAAGTGAGAAATCCCTATAACACCTATGTTATGGATGCAAAGTCTTCACAAAAAAACTTGAGTTATCACCATCTTTTGAAATGAAGAGCAAAAATGGGCACCCATCTTCATTTATGCACTTAACTCTTATCATATTTGGCTCATTTGGGTAGATTTTCAACTTCTTCCTTTGAGCAATAGCATACTTAGCTATGGCTTCTCTTGCTTCAACAGCATTAGCAAAAGTCATTCCCAACATGAAATGACCTTGATCTCCATCATAATGCACTCTCTCTTTAAGGGGAACCTTCTTAGCTACTTCATCTTCTTCTTCACTCAAATCACTATCCTCTTCTTCATACTCTGTATTAGACAGTCCCTCTTATTCTTGCTCACTTACATAACCATGAAGATGTACATAAGTTGTGTCTACTGCATCCCTTTCACTAGATCCAACACCATTAAGATTGTTAACACTGTACTATGTACCAAACTCTTGTGCATTTGCATTTAAGGGATCTGCATTTGATTAACTTCTTCTGCACTTGCATTCACTTCCTCTGAATATGCATTTATATGCTCTGCCTCTACAGGTGAGTCAACATTGACTTGCTCTTCATTTAATGCTTCATCTACATGCTCTTCATTTAATGCTTCATCTACATGCTCTTCATTTAAAGCTTCATCTACATGCTTTGCCACTATATCAGCTACTTCAGCCTTAGTCCTTGAAGGACTGTATTCTAATGTTAGAATATGAGTTAAAATTCAAGCACATCTACTTCATGATCAGCATAAAACTCGATCTGACCTACCCAATTATTATTTGTTATATATTTTAGAACTCTTCTAATACTGTCATCATTGTGAAGTAAAACAACCCATCTCTAAAGTTTTTCCCTGGCTCAAGAATAAATATTTTCTCCACATTTAAGTACCCTAATACTTTCTGGTATCTATAAAGTATGTCTCCAAAATTCAAGAAATCAGGGTCAAAGTCATATAATAACTCAACACTCCCAATAATATAAAAAAGCTCATCATTTTCTAGCACCTCCTAACTACCATCGTAGTTAAAAATTAAATCCATAGTATCCTCCATGTTGTCACAATAGCAAATAGAAAAAGAAAAAAATAAGACCCATTTTGTCTCTGTAAAATAAAACAATGCATGTACATTTCAGATGGCATCCAAGCATAAATCAATTTAACAATGGAAAAAAGATAATACAATAAACCCTACTACTGTCACTGCATGCAAAAAGTTAGCACTTTACGTTGGGTTTTCATGATGCAAAACGCAGCGAAAATTAAAATTTAATTCACAAAAACCCAAAACTGAATCCATGTAATTCGAATAAATCAATTAAGAGAGTTTTCCAAAATCTTACCAAGATGATTTCAAGGCTAGAATATTGGAAGGATGGGAGGAGGTTCACACCGGTGACACCTTACCTCAAGCTTTTTGTGTAGGTCTTGTCGAATCAAGACGCCGCCAATAAAGCCACGCCCTCTATTGGTATCCACACGAACAGGGTAGCCAAAGCGATATAGGTGTGCTAGCACC
>CATIWK010475519.1:0-21827 GCA_949634005.1 Mallotus japonicus
TAACTATATTAAGTTATTATCATATTGTTATATAAATAAATAATACTATTATTATTTTTAGAACATTTATTTAATAATAATAATAATATTTATTATATATGACGAATCAAATAAATTTTTTGTTCACGTGTAAAATATATGGTTGTTTACTAGTGTATATATATATATATATTAACACCCTAATAAACAAGCTTATAATATTATGCCATGTAGAAAATACAGCTCCTGACATTGCTTGCAAAGGTTTGCCTATTTTAAAGGATAAAAAAGCTAAATTTTATGGTCCATTCTCCTAAAATAAAGGAATTTAGCTAGGAGCTTCTAAATCTTTTTATTTGATTTTCTTTTTGATTTTTTTTTTCAATGAATTGCAGAAATTGAATTTTGCATCTTTCCCCTTTATACCTTCCATCATCATATAAGGAACAATTTAAGGTCCCAATTTCTTTCCTTCTTTAATTTTTTTTTACTTAGTTTTCTTTCTATATTTTCTTGCCTACATATTCATTTTTTTTTTCTGGGTATTCATTGATTTTTAATTTGATCATATATTCTACACTGTTGCATATTCTGAGTATATATCTATCCTATTTTGAGCATCCAAATTGTTCGTGGATTGTAAATAATGCTAATAACACATTTATACTAAAAGTTTCCAAATTGCATTATTTCTTGCATGAGAAGTAGGAAAGAAATTGTTATTGATTGAATTTGAATTAAATTATTTATACATGCACATATGAATTAGAAATTTATGTGTAACATTTGAAATTATTGTTCATTTTCATATGCTTTTAATTGGTGTAGGTTCAAAAATATCCTTTGCAACTATAATTAAGTGTCAAAGTCGAGTTAAATTAGTTGTTGGGAGACCTTTGCTATCCTTGTGGTCCTACTCGGGTCGAATCGAATCAGTCAGAGTTCAGTGGGCTCTGGATACCGGTGGTTCACACCAAAAAGTCTCAAAGTTAATGCAGAATATGATGAAAATCTATAACATCTCCTAAATTTTGAGATGAATAATTCTATAAAGCAAAGCTCAAAAATCTTCATAACTCTTGTAGTTGTAATGGAGATATGTAAACAATGTCAAGGATATTTGTTCGGACAAAAACATTTGCACATGGTAAATTGGTTAGAGAATGAAGGGACATTGATGGTTCGTTGCTGGTCAAAAGACAATTCATTGGGAATTCACTATCTAACATTCAAAGAAGATTTTGAGTGGGGATTTTATGATCAATTCTTGTTTGGACGCACGAGATTCGAATGCGATTTGGAGTTCCACAACGGAAGCAATCCGATCAGAGGGCGTTTTGTGGTGTATGATAACATGATGAAGATCAGAAGAAGAGATTGTTACAGGCATTGTATGTGGGGTGTTGGAGTGTTTGGCCTTTATGCTTTTGATGAGAATGATCAAAGATGGGATTATGAGATTCCATGGCCAAGCAAAAATACCTTTGAATCATGAATATTTGTAATAGTTAAAGAGTATTTAATTATACTTCTACTTTGGTTGAGATCGAATTTTAGTTTGAGCCAAACAATAAAAAATTAGTAGCTACAATCATATCATATCCAAAGTCTACTAAATTCTGACTAATCCAGTTTGACTCGAATAGGATTACAAGGACGACAACATAAAACAAACTTTTTTTTTTTATGGTTATCTTAAATATTAAGATGTAACAACAGGCCATTATTTTTACCTAAAATATAATGATGTAAAATTATCTCCAAAAGTTGCACTATGTGCCAAATGAGAACATAAAATCTTTTTACGTGAAACTAAATTCTACTATTTTCGCAGGACAACCCAATTTCTTTTGTTAATCAACACAGTACTAAAACCAACTTCAAGAAAAGAGGGGGGGAAAAAAAGAAAGCTTTCGTTGATGATTTTGATCATGTTGCCATATAAAAATTCTGGCCAACTTTGAACGTCAAAGCAAGTACCAAATAACCCAGTTAAACTGCACTTTTATACCTCAAAAGGACAAAATGAGATAACAGTCCTATACTTTAAATGACACATAAAGAAGACGAGAGCAAAATCATGTTCACCATTAGATTATTTCAGTTCCAAAGAGTCTAAAACTCTTTCTTTTCTCATCATGTCTAATCTTGACTTCCATCACTCCCTGTCCTTCAACATTCTTCTCCATGTAACGATGATCAGAATTTTCCCCAAGCTGTGGTTGCCACTCCATTTTTCTGGCAAAACTTCGGTCGCCTGACTCCAAGAATCTACTGCAGTCATCTACATTGTTTACGTCGATCATGTAGTAAGACTGAGTGATTTCTGAATCCTTGCACTCGCATAAAGAAAAAACAATTGTGTCATTAGCCTTCAACTGCTTTTCCTTTACAAATCGATTCCAGCCCCTTGTGAAGACATAACTCTGACTGCTCTTCCAATAACAATAACGAAATTTCCACAACTTCATTGACCTGTCATAGAAAGCTAGCTGTTCATCATTTACCTTGTTGTCACCAACATTTTCTTCAATGCCTTCTGAAATCTGTGAGAAGAACTTGATGGCAAATTTCTTGGGGATGACAAGTCTATTAAGCTCGCCCACATCACTTGGTGTAAGCTCCTTTTGAAAGAGTTGCCTGCACATCAGATTTCTATTGATTCTTCTATTCACAAGCTTAAGGCTAAGTTCAGTTTCCACACTACAGGAATTATTATTTAAGAAATCAGCAAACTTGGATTGGTACGTGCCATCCTTTATCATGCCAAGCACTGCTTCAGTACTGTAATAACTCTGGAAGTTTAGCTCTTCAATAGTGACATTAGTGGATGGAAAATTTCTGCGACAATCTTCATTCCGAAGCTTTAGTGCTGCGCTGTCGTAAGCCATCGCTGCCTCCTTCTCAGACTTAAATGTTCCGAGCCAAATACGCTGGTGATTGGAATATATTTGACAGCCCCAGTGCCCATTCTGACGTGGTACAACACCTCTGAATCTTGAAGTGCATGTACCATATCTTGCACGTTTGCTCACCAGGAATGGATAAGTGCTGCTGTTTGGATCTGAATGTTCTTCAATTGCAGTTGGTTCACCATTCAAAATCATGCTCGTAATTTCTTCTATAGTCACGTTCCTGAGGATAACTAAAGGTTAGCACAAGAAAAATAAAAATAAGAGGTGACAAGTTAGCAAATGAGAGGAAAATTTCAAAATTAAAAACAGACTACAATACTAGAGAATCTTATGCAAGCAAAATCAAATTGAAGTGCTATAAATATGGGGAGGAAATTTCATTGATTTGTAATCAGCAAGTCAAGCATGCCAATATTCTAACACCACATTTGAATAATGAATAAAATGAGTTTCAAGAAACGTATATAACTTTTGCAAATTTTTAAAACAAGAAAAGCTTTAGATGCGCCAACATACTATAATTGACAGCTGAATCACCAACTCATTTATCTAAGGTTGAGGTTTCTAAGAAACAGAATCTGAATACCAAAAACCCTCTTCATAAATCAAGTACCCAATAATACTAAGGTGCTTGACATATGTTAGAATACTTAGAATACATATCACAAAAAAAGACAAAGAAACAGAAAACCAAGGAGTATAGCATATTTCAAATCCACATCAAGGAAACCTAAAGTGGAGGACATTTGCTTATTATGCACATCATGTAACTCCTGAAACTATTTATGCTGTATGCTGGTTCAGTACGGTATCACATTCATGGGGGCCAAGTTCATCAGGCTTTTGAATGCAATTTCAGGAAATATATTCCTGACAGATTTAATTAGTGTGTGGTCTCAATGATGACCAATTCAACATAAGAGGTAAAAGTGGTCAACATCCCTGAAAAAATGGTTAAAGTTACCCCAAAAGAAGATGCAGTATTGCAGTTACTTGGTATCTGAGAGAATAGCAAAATAAACTTTTCATGCTTGGTTAATATACTTTCATTCAAGCTAAGAGAAAAAAAAAAAAAAAAAAACTCCAATATACAACAATAATACTAATAATAGTAGGAAGAGATGATTAAATAAGAGCCAAAACTGAAGTTTTACATAAAAAAGTAGAGGCATCTTCACTCTCTTCAGCAGGAGGGACGTATGTATTGGGAGACTGCCACCTTAAATCTGGAATAACTAAAATAGAAAGAGCTAATGAAAATTTATCTCCAAAAGAAATGGGAGTTGCTTGCATGTAAAGGAGAAAATGGGTAAATAGCAAAATAGGTCTAGGTGATTGGTCCATTATGGTAGATTTCAAACACAACTAAGGCTAGGCTGGTGTAAATTATCCCTTTTTTTTTTTTCGTTACAAAGGTACCTTTCTTAAAGTTGCAACACATGAACAGATCAAAGGGAAATGGCTCACATTTTCTGATATAATTGAGACATCCCAGATTTTTTTCTGAAAATGCTCAATACCCACATCTCATGTTTCTCCTGTATCTTCAACCACATCTAAGAAGAAAAAAAGAATGACACCATCTCTTTACGTTACATGCACATGGTAAGAACAAGAAGGACCAGCTAGTATCCAACAAGCAGAAATTACACATATTCATTACATTTGCCAGTAATAACTATCCCTTTTGAGCAGTGGTGGTTTCTGTTCATCAGTTATAGTGACAAATAATTCAACATTTAAAAAAAATATAACATTGATATATATTGGAGTGACACTTCATGTTGTGAGAGATGTTAATAATTAAGATCATAAACTCTCATTTTGTTAACAGCATAGCCTCTATGTATTGGAGTAGCTTCAAACAAAGTATTAAGGATATATTTTGCTGCCAAACACACACAAAAAATGCAACAATAATGAACATTTAATTTCCTACATATGTTTGTTACCAAGAGCTTTTTCCTGCACGCACTCATCAATAGTAATATCCATAAAAGAAATTACGGAAATCAATTAAAAAAGAGCATTGTGTGCATGAGCATTGTACACTTTTTGAACTATCACTAAATTTGCTCTCGTCAAAAGGAGCTAATTTGAAAAGCAAATTTAGAAAATCACCACACGTACAAAATTTATGATACTAAAGGTTACAAACGAGAAAAATCCTAATTAGTTCCATTAATAACTTCAGGACCTTATCAAAGCTGGTTTTATCTCTGATATTAGAAGTTTCCAAAAAAAAGAAGGGAGAACAGGAAACTATTTTTCAAGAGTAAAGAAAACCTAAAGGTTTTTACAAAGTCAAAGAAAAGAAGTCACAATGAAAAGGTATCCATGGGTGCTAACTCATGTTTGAACTGAATATAATTTTACATAAAGCTCTCATATATTTATGATATGCATAGTATCTAGCTAATGTTGCATAGGCAATAGAGAAATGGATATTGAAAACAGTCTAAGGAATTTCATGGACAACTTGGTTAAGAGTTCATTTTTATTGACTTGGAAATAATAAATTCTAATAAATATCTCTATTTATGTTGCATAAAAACACATGTGCTCAAGACTACAAGCATTATGCATACATTTTGATACCACTATATCACTGTCATCATTTATTAAACAACTTTATTGTGGAATACATATATTAAAGTAAAAGTCTTAAAATTGGAAATATTTTTAGGAATAACTTAGTCCAACTACATCAAGATGCATATCTACTCCATTAGTAAAGCATTTCAAATTAAACAAGAATAATAAAAAAGTAAACTGTCATGAATTGAGAAGCCTATGGAGAATGGTATTTTTTATGCATAGCAACAAGAAACATCTTGGCAGAACCAATTAAACAACAGAATAAAACAAAAAATTGTTGTCTCAAAATACACCGTCAAGAGTTTTCATAGTTTCTGGCTTACTAGGTCCTATTTCTGCTAGTATAGAGTGTATGAATCAATGTATAATAGACAAGAAGTCCTCAATCCAGTGCATAGAATTGATAGGACCAAGCTAGCATAATTTACTATATGGAGTATAGACCTTGAAGGTCTTGCTCTACAATATGAATACTAAAAAAGGAGTTAGAATATGTGGATTAGAATTAGACATGAAGAGTTTAGCATGAAACATAGTACAAAGACCTAGTCAACCCTATATGGTCGATCTAAAATAAATAATTCCTCCAGGAGTCCACTAGATAAGCTTTTGCTTAAAATTCATCTTCAAACTTCAATTCACAAAACTGGCATAATTCACTAGTTAAGCAAACAACATGCATATAGTTAAGATTAGCATACAATTTGAGTCATGCACCAAAATATTGAAGGAACAGCAAAAATTATTCAAAAATGATAAAATAACTAGTCCTGCCATGAAAAAATACAACTACAAAATATTTTCAGACATTTTGCATCCCTTAGTAAGTAGAACTCATCTTGATGATCACATCTGGCAATAAAAAACCAATTCACTATGGTCATACATTCATACAATTGTGTTTGTAATCAATAATGCAAGCATGTAATGGGACCAATATGAAAAGAAAAAAAAAGTACAGAAACTGATGTGGACAAAAAAAAAAAATGAAGAGCAAACTGATATCTTAACAGTAATGAAATTCATGAACAGAAGTATATGCAGATATTACATGCTGTTGACTAATTGGGTTTTGATTAAACTAATAAACTGAACTTGTATTATAAGGGTATCCTAGCTCAACATCATAGATTCTTTTAAGTCTGACTATATTTTCACATAATATACCTAGAATTCAAAACAAAATGGATAAATATTAGTGACATCTACAAAAGAACCTTGGAAATTGATATGTTACTTGCCAACTGGAAAAAAAAATGTATCTCACAACTCAACTCAATCAAAGCATGATTCAAAACTACTTGAAGCTAGCTACAGATCATTTTTCTCCAATTCATTCAATTAAAAATTAAGATTTTTTAAACTACTGCAGTGCTAAACTGGTATTATTACACTTCAGTTAGTATCAGTTTTTGTTAGTTCTTGAATTCACAAACTCTTAGCCACTGGAAGATTCATCTGCATAACTATATTGGACTCCTTTTCTTTCCAATCATTTTAGCCCATATTGTAGTTAGTGACACTCTCCTCTTCTTCAGAGGCATTACTTGAATTCAGTTGCTCTCTTATGTCCTGGGGCATCCAGCCTTATTGTTCCCAATGGAGCTGAGCTTGTACTAAATATAGAGGTGTAAAATATACTATTACCACTCTCTAAGACATGCAAAAGAAATTAAAAGTTGCTGCAAGAGTAGAATAGGAAGAGCAAAGGACCAAGCAAGATTTGCAAATGAATGAACAAACCAGAGAAATACAACCTATGGCTTATAAAAACACATTTCAACAGTTGTCATAATAACCATCTGATCCACTGAAATTCAAGTTGACTGCAACAGAATTGACAATTCTTTAATACCCATGTTAAAACATTTGAGGGCAATAGTTCCTCCTAAGTGGCTTATTAATTAAAGCAGTTCAAATTCCCTTTCCTCTCATTTACTGCCAATGGATTTAGCTAGCAGTATGAATTCCTGCATTCCTTTTTCGATAGCTTCAAACAACTTCATAGTGTCATGTCATTTGCAACACCAATAAACCAAAGAAATACTTGATAATAGAAACATATGCTGAGAAAGCACATTGAATCCCATTTTTGTCCTCATCTGTGTCTTGAAGAATAAAATTCATTTGGATGCTATTTTTGCATAAGCCTCCTTGTCACCTATTCCCATGTTCCTGCATCTCTCCTTTAAATACTAAAACATCCATTGTAACAAGCTACGCTGTATGGTTCTAAATACTTGCAATATTTTATTATTCTTGAAATGTATCCAAAATTTTTTAGCCTCCAGATAGGAGAGAACATGATGCCAAATTTTCAAACTGAGCATGACTAGAAGAAGCAAGAAAAGGACTGCTGAAGAAATTTAAAAATGTAGTCTTATTATTCCACTCGCCACCATGAAGGCAAGAAAGTTTTTCTAATTATTAACCCTATTAAAGAAAGTACTGTATCCAATAAGATTTGCTCATAAATGATTTGAAGTTTGATTCAATCTACTTAATAGTAATCTTTTGCATTCTTTTTCTGATCATAATTCATAAAAAATACTTCAATATTTTCCTATCTTATTGTGAACACTAGATATGCTTGATATATATGTGCAATAAACATGTTAGCCTAATGGGTACTCTTTTAAACCTAAGGGCAGACTAACCATTCGACAAGTACTTTAAGAATTGCCCTTCATAAGAATAAAATTGTTTAACCTATCATGATCTACTCTACTATCAAAGTAAAATGCACAAAATTTACACATTGTGTTATATGTTGTAGAGATATATAGTTCAACTTCATAAATAATGCAATCAAACATAATTGATACTTGAAAAACTAATATGTATGCAAGCAACTACTTGTAGGAAGATGCTAAGAAAAGATATGAATTAGCATATAGATGAAAATAATCATTTTGAAGTAATCAACTTTGTCTCAAGAATTTCGAAACAAGGGAAAAAAAGATATGACCTCCAATCCTGAACTTGTTTTTGGCAAGCTAATTATCTTTATTCACTGGCATTCCTCCAAACATCTAAAATCACATTTGTCTAATCAGTTTTGTAACACTACTACTAGCACACACACACAAACAGCTCAAATTAGGAAGAGAATAATAAATTACTCAGATTGGATCTCAAAGTTTAAACTGCATAATTTTGCCATCATTTGAAAGTTTTGATGCCTAACACTTATACCAATAAGCTGATGGCTCTATGCCAACTAAAACAATGATATAATTTTCTGTTAATTAGCATTCATTTGAATCAATGGTATTAGTTTTAATTTAGTCCCACAGTATAAACACCAAACAAGATTTGCATAGGGAAAATAAAGCCACCAAACTATGTCAAGGCTATAGCTGGATAGAAGCAAATATTAAAGTCATGGATCAATGAAAGCAAAAGCTCAGTTTGAAATGCAATTTGAATGTCAAATGTCAACTTTCTTATTGTGCAGCACAAAACATATAACTGACATTTTCCTCTAGTCATATCACTAACTAAATGATGACTGAAGTATACCATGCAGTAGAGAAGATGACTTAAGAAGGAACATTCTAAAAGAAATGAGAAAAGAAAACCATAATGGTTTAAGCGATGTTGACTATTTCAGTGTAGATTCTACTACAACCAATTTTTTTTTTACTGAAACTTCTATTAATTGCTGGGCTGAAACAAACATTTTGATCTATAAAATATTAACAATCAGCTTGTATATACATTTGAAAATATTGGTAGAGCAATAATATATATGGAAATAGCATGCATTCAATAGAATATAGTGATGAAGTACATAGATATGCTTCCTCTAATATTAAATTTTGATCTAAATCACTAAATCAGCAGTAAAAATGTGAAGCATCAAGAGAGGAATACCGTATACAATATTCTACTATGGTTGTGGTATGCACACTCTTGGTGATCAAAAATTATTTTATTCATTCAGGCATATCTTTTCAAGCAAAATGAATTGATCATGTAACCAAATTTGTTAGTCTCTTCCATACAACAAATTTACCTTGTAATAGAACAAATACAACATTAATTTTTGCATGAGCAAAAATCTATTGCCCAGCAACTTTCATATCAAATGGTTATCCAATTCATTAATAACCTTTAAAGTTTATTATGAACTCTTATATGCTTGGGTTACTAATATAAAACATTAAAGATAGAAACTTCTTCCATTGCATTCTTTTTCTCTTGAGTTGACTAGCATCTTCAAAATTTTAAAATGCAACTTGACAAAGCTGACCTGATATTTTGATGTACTGTTAGACTACATTGTCTATTCCATTATCAATTAAAAAGAAAAAAGGTTGTAACAAAAAAAATAAAGGTCTTGTGGAAGTATGATCCGTACCCACTTGTTCTAGGCCATCCAGTTTTCATTCCCTAAAAAAAGCAGCCTGAGGACAATGCTTATTGTAATAAACTAAATTCAGCACAGCAGAAAGCAGATTACGTGACATTTTGTCTAGAAAAACAGTGAATCATCCAACCTAGATATAGGGACCCATACCCATTAGAACTTATTTTCTGCCCAAGACTTTAAAAAGAGCATGTCAAAGCATAAACAATAAGCAATGAAATTATCCACCAGTTAATGCACAACTAAAGTCATTTGCTCATGGGGATGTATAGATTAGTTTTACAAGAAAAAACATCTCTCTATTTTTACATGCAAACAGCTAGCACCGTTTATCTACAAATCAATAGTTATTCCAGCTATTGATTTAGTTAAGAACTAACCATCATTATTATTATACTATTAATTTCTATGCTGAACCATTTTTTTTTTAATTTTTCTATCAAGTCCACATTAAAGCATAAATAAATCCACTAATCTACCTGTTGCCAATGAAAGAAACTATCACTATAACATTTAATTGCACTAATAGAAAACCATTAAATATTTTGCTCATAAATAGTGCTAAACATATCAAATCTTCAGAGATTAAAGATAATTCCTTTTGTTGACTGTCTGTGACTCACATTGCAAATAACAAATCTCAGTCCCATTATTTTTTGAGCCCAACAAGCGTCCCAAACCTTCTTTAATGGGGTTATCTTTGTTTTCAAATCTAAGTACAAAGCAACCCTAAAATTTGCATATAGAGAACCTAATAGGAGCAGAATATTATTCAAATCTAGCTAACACACAAAACCATTAATGAAAACTCCTGAAATCAGAAGAAACAGCAGTAGAAAATTAAGAACACTAACAAAAAAAAAAAAAAATTACCTGAATAGAGCAAAGAAAGGCGGCTCCTTGTCCACCAAAGCCTAAAAAAATAACAAGTGCTGTAAGAAACAATAGAAATTGTACTATTTTAAATAATAGAAGAGAAAGCTCTTGGCAGAGAAGCAAAAAAAATCTTCCATAAATGGGAAAGGAGCTAAAAGATGGAGAAAAATTAGCTGACAATAGTAATTACTAACCTTTGAACATGGAAACTCCCTCCAAAAACATCCCTTTAGCTAGAGAATAGTGCACATCTACCCACAAATGGAAACAACAAATTCTTCCCCTATTTGGCACCATTAACATCAACCCATTCTCGAAAGGGTCCCCCCAATTTTTCCTCATTAGAAACCAAAAACCAGTCCACGATAAAGAGAACCAAAACAAAAGCTGCACTTCGCTTCAAGAACAAAAATCTAAATAATCAAAAACAGAAACAAATTAAGGTTATTTTATGGAAACCCATTTGAGGTTAGGGTATAATAAACCCCAAATCAGAGGCAGATTTTAAAGAAATAGAAAAAAAGAAAGAAGCAAAATCAAACCTGGGGGCATTAAAGATGGTGACTTTAGCATTGCATGGTACCTGAAAAACAAAAGAGAGTAAGAAATAACACAGCTAAAGGAGAGGGTTTTGATGAATACAATACAAGGAAGTGTGAAAATAAACAAAGTTGAATATGATGATTATTAGGTTAGAAAAAAATACCGTTTTCCGTTAAAATTGAATAGTAACCAGGCGTACCTTCAAACAAGAAGACACTTACATATGGTGTCCTTTTGGCTTGCCAAAAGAGGCCATTGAAAACCACGCTTGCAAGCTCCATCACAAGCCTCTTTTTTTTTAAATAATAATTATTAAATAAACACTATTACATACATACAAACAAAACAATACAAAACAAATGTTTAGGATGATAATAAATATATTTTTCTTTCTTCTAGATATATATATATATATATATATATATATATATATAATCAATTAATGAGCAAAAAGAGTTAAGTTCCTCCTGTTTGCTCTGATGAACTCAGCAACAACATTCTTCTTTTTATCACCAGCCACACATAGCAATGATAATAAATATATATAACATTATCATTTCGGTTCCTGGGAAGAAAGAACTAAGACAAGAGATTGAAGTAAAGTTATGATATATGACTAGTAAGAAGGGCACTGATGTGATAAGAAGAAAAAGAAAAAAAGCCAAAGATCGATGTGTCAAAGACTGCAAGCAACAGCTACTACTGTTAAATAATCAGTCTTAACCAGTGAGAAGCTGAAAAGGGTACCTCTGAAGGACATATGCAGATAACAAAAACAAGAACAAGGGAGGATGAACACAGTACTGATGCGAGAAGAAAAGAAAGGTGTGTATGTGTGTGCATATCATACATGTTTGTAGTTTATATGTATTTAAAAAATAATAAAAATTGTTAGAGTGTAGGCAGTAAGAGAATAGAGACACTTCGTAAAACGGAAACTGACAAAAAGAGAGGTGAGCACACACACTACAATGGTATGGCTTCCATACAATTGCCTGCGTGTGCTCACTCTCTTCTGTCAGTCTCTCCCAGTGCCTTTCCTTTTGGTATTAGTTATTTCTTTTTGATATTAATGGAACAAGGCAAAGTTCACTCCTTTTTTTTTTTTTTTTCTTCTTCCTTTGCTTTTGTAGTTGACCCAGATCTGAAACAACAACAAAACGCCCATTTTGGAAATAAAGAAACAAACTTTCACCAGATAGTTAGGGTTTTTCTTTTTCTTGTTCTTGATTCAGTAACCCCAAAAGAAGGAAAAATAACACAACCCACAAAACTCTTTTCAGTTTTCTCTCTCTCTCTCTCCCTTTCTTTCAAGACTCAATCTTGAGCTCTGCAAGCCAACGAAGAAAAACAGCAAAGCCAAAAACCCAGTCTTTCCTGTACATGACATATAGAAAAGGACTTTTTCTCTCTCTGTTGCTGCTGCTGCTGCAAAATGCAAGTGGGCATTTTTTATTCAGAGATCAAATAAAGTTTGTTTATTTATCTATTTATTTGGGTTCGGAAAAGATTTGCTTAAAACCAGGATTAGGATATATCAAGGGCTTCAAAACAAAAAGCAGTGTGTGAGTGGAGGTTGATGGTGCCCCTGTTCGTAGTACTTGTTGTGGAGGGGATTGACTTTTGGACGATAATAAAACAAAGTGGATGGATAATAATATTTTGGTGACATTTTTAATATGATATGATGTTGTTCGGTTTAGATGACGGTGGAAGCCCATAATAATTTATTATTAGAAAGTAAGATTTTAAACATTTAATAAAATTTAAAAATTGATATTGAATAGTTAATTTTTTTTAATAGGAGGATACATAATTTAAATTTTAATGAACTGTATAGATTTATTTGTTAGTTTATTATAACTATGTAATTTATTAATTTTATTTATAAAGTGTTTTCACTATTTAATAGTTTATTTAAATTAATTCATTTTTATATTACTTCTATAGAAAATAATTAATAATAGAGAATAATTTTTTATAAATTAGATTTGTACCATTGATTTTTATAATTCATAATAAAATATATACTAATTTGAATTAAAATTTGTAAATAATTATAATAATTGTATTTATATTTATAAAATTATTTTATAATAGCAAAATTTATAACAATATCAAATTTTTTATATTTATCAATTGTGAGCTACTAACTATCATTTACTATAAACTGATAAATTAAACAGACCATATATTTTTATGTATTATAATTAATTATTATTTCAAGCGATATTTGTACTATAAATTAATATTTTTATTTAATTATTTTAAAATATAGATAAAATAAAATAACTAAAATATATTAATTAAATAATTTAAATAAAAATAAATATTATAAATTAATTAAATAATTTTTAAAGTAATGTATATATATATAAAAAATAAACATTTCATATTATTATAATTATTTGTATTTATGATTTATTTATTTTATTAGATTGTAATGGTAAAAAAATTATTTTAGTTTTTTTTTTAAGAAATTATATTATTAGTATAAGCATATACGGAGAGAGGATCACGTTTCTTAAATATTTTTGGGCCGTTTGATTGTCATGTTGTCGGTTTGTGGGTTGATATGTGCGATCGATTGCGTACGTCAAATCTTGGGGACAAGATGAGGACATATACAACAATATATTTATTATGCTTTCCGTGATTTTATTGGATTTGAGGAGCTACTATTACTTTCTAGATTCTTTTTTTATTTAAATTAGGAACTAATTTGTTTTGCCTTTTATTTTTTAAAAATTTTATTTAAAAATTAACAAAATAAGATAAAAAAATTATTTATTCTAAAACAAGTAATAATATCTCTAATGATTATCTTTCACTATATATGATGAAAGTAAAATAAAAAAAAATAATAAATATATGGAATATTAAATCTTATCTTATTTGCCTACTAAATATTTTTTTAGGGGAAAAAAGAATAAATCTTATTTTGTTTGGCTAGTAAATTCTTTAAGAGAAGAAATAATAAAAGGGAAAGGTATAAAAATACTGTTAATATTGCACCCTAATTTCAAATCTACCGTTAATATTTTTCAATATGCAAATATATCTTTATCGTTTTAAAAATTATATATTTAAACCTTTTTTACAAATGGTGTTAATTCTTACTGTTGATAAGGTCCACTAACCTATTATTGACATATAAAAAGAAAATTATTAGATAAAGATATATTTTTACTCCTAACGTTTATAACAATAAAAAAAAATTACCCTAAAAAAATTTAAAAATATTTTAGTACAAAATTTTCAACAAAATTTAAATTTTTATCTAATAAAAATTTTAAATAACCATTTATTTTTTATACTCATGAGATCTACTAATGATAATGCACCATTTATTTTTTATACTCATGAGATCTACTAATGATAATGCAATATCAAAATAATTTACATATAATTTTTTATGGAATTTTTTAAAAAAATTTATCCCATTTAAAAATTAGAAATATCTAAAAAAAATCTATTCATTCAATATAAATTTGTCTTTTTTTGTTCACTCTTGAAATATAAATAAATAAAATATTTATTTAAATGTTACAAATTAGAATGAGATGGATAAATAAAAAAAATAAATATTTATTTGTTTATTATTTTGGGAGCGAATAAAAAAAGAAAAATTTTATGAGATGAGTTTTGTTAATTCAAATATTCCTAAGTTTAGAAATAGTATGGAATAAATTTATATAATTTTTTAACTATTATATAATATTTTCTTAAATTTTTTTAAAGGTAATTTTTTTTATTATTATTATGAACATTAGTAGCAAAAATGTATCTTTATCAAATTTTTTTTGGTACATTCAATAATAGTGGACTCTACTAATGGTGATAATTAACACTGTTTGTAAAAGCATCTCCAATAGTACTCTTTATTTTAAAGAGTATCTTTTACTCAATAAAGAGCATCTCAATTTATTTTTGAATATAAAGAGTGAAGATATTTGTACAACTCCAATAGATTCTTTATATTTTTAATCTTCATTTTGCTTTATCCAATAAACATTAATGCTTAATTTTTTTCTCCTTTATTTTTTACAAGATTTCCCTTTATTTATTTAAATTTTTTCTTCCATTTGATAAAAGAGAAAATTATTTTCAATAAATAGATAAATATCAATTAATATTTTGCATGAAAAATTGAAATATTTTAGAGTAGAGAGTCAAGTTTGGCTCTCTACATATAGAAAGTCAAACCAACTCTCTACTCTAAAATAAAAATATAGAGAGAGTATTGGAGATCATTTTCTTAATTTCACTCTTTAAAATAAAGAATTTTACTTAAATAAAAAGCCTAAGATGCTCTTAGGGTGGAGATTTTCGCACTCCATCTCATTAATATTTTTAAGGTGTAAATGATATAAATATCCTTAACTTTAATGTTTACTTTTATTATAATTTTTATTGTCATAAGCCACTATTAATATTTTTAAAATTTGAATGACATAAATACTTTTAATTTAAAAATTTAAATTTTTATTAATACATATTTTTAAAATAATTTATTTAAAACTTACTTAAAGATTAAATTATATCTATGCAAAACAATTTTATTTTATTTTATTTATTTATTATGCATAGGGAGGGGGAACACCTCAAAAAGCAAAGAGCCTAGCTTAGCAACGAACCAACCTTGGCCAAGCTACGCAAATCTCATCATTATTTTAATCTTTTGGAATTCACAAAAGACATAAATTCTTAATAAGTATATTTTTAAATTTTATTAAAAATTAAAATTAATATTTTTGAGTAAAAGAATTTATTTTCATTTTTAACTATTAAAAATAAATTATTTGAGAAATTTTAAATTTTAATTGTTATTGTAATTTATTTAAAATTCTTAATTTTATTTCTATATATAAATTAAAATATGATTTAAGCGTTAATTAGTTGATTTAAGTTTTTATATCTCTCATTTTTTTCTCAAACAATGTAATATTATAATAATTATTATATATTTACTTGTCATATTTTTTTAAATTATTTTAGCAGTGTAGGAAAATATATACTTACTCATTGTTGAAATAAAATCATATAGTGTAAAATAATATCGATAATAATTAATTTTCTTACAAATAAAATATATTTATACATCTAATGTCTTGTAAAAAACTTAAATGATACGAATAAGTGTAAAAAAATATGTTCAAGCATTCAATACTAAAAAAATAATATATATATATATATATATATATATATATATATATATATATATATATATATATATGTATATGTATATGTATATCTTATTCTATTAAATTTTTAGAAAAATCATAAATATTTAAGTTCACTAAAAATAATTTTATTCTGAAAATATTTTTAAATAGTAAAAATTAATAACAATTTATTTTTGAAGGATTGTAGTTTTATTTAGATTGTTAAAATATATATAAAAAAATTAAATAAATTTACAAATAATTAAAATTAAAAATATTTATGACATTTACTTTTAAAAAAAATTAATGATGGAATGTAAGAATAAAGTGATGGAGTAAAAAAAAATGTCACACTCTTTACATTATACTAAATTTTTTTGGTAACTTGGTTTTTATCTAGCTGTTCAGTTTATTTCGAAATCAAACGGGCCCTATTTTTTACATGTGCATTTCACTCGGTAGATTTTGTAGCCATTTGGCGATTGTGTATTTTCTGGCAAAAACAGAAGTTCAAAGGTTAATTGAGCTTTTGTTCACAAAACAGAGGCTTAATACATCTGCAGCCCCCTAAATTTGGTAATATTTGCCACTTTGACACTCATACTTACACTTTTGCCATTTAGACACCTTAACTTATCAAAAAGGTGATTTATAAACCATTTTCTCCTGAATTAAAGAAGCATTGAAGCGCATGTTTTTCACTAGGATGCCACGTAATGAAATATAAGACACGTAACATTAGTTAACGGTAAAATAAAAAAAAGTGAATTAATAAAAAAAAAGCTAAGTTTCAAATTATCCCCAAATTCCAAACCCTAATTTTCATCATCTATTGTAAATTACTCTAAAATCTCTGATTTTCCATTGCAAATTACTCATCATTCTATTTCGATAGCTTAAGTTACAATCTTATCGAAGGCATTTGAGTTACTAAATCGAAGGCACTTGAGTGTAGGGTTATCGAAGCCACTCGATTCAATGAAAAAGAGAAGCAACGGTAGGCACTGATCAATCGAAGCTGGTGGAACAATAGAGGCTTGCATTGCCATTAGAAAAATGGACGAAGAATGAAGAACAAAGTCTACCATTGCAATTTGATAGAGCTTCGAGTTAATGTGTATATAATTTCATTAAAGTTGTAGAATGGATTCGTTTTCTATCTATTATCATCATGGTGGTAGATTTGCATCAATGGGAGGTGAAACAGTGTACTTTGGTGGACATAATCCAGATTAGCGGATTATCAATGACTTAAGTTCCTTCACTGGAACTACTCTTGCTTTCTCTTTGACGCTTTTTAATGCTATTGTTGACTTGATATCATTTAGTAACATTTTGTATGGCATCAATCTGCCACTGTTTGTTGTACTTCTTTTATATTCTCTTGGTGGAACTGCTATTAGTGTTTATCTTGGAAAGGTACTTTTCTCAACCTTAATGATTTTCAGCTTTTTCGGGTTTCTAAGGTGGCTAATATTTTTTCAACTGAATTCAAGCTTTTCCTATTTTGTATTTCAGGAATTGGTTAATCTTAATTTCTTACAAGAAAAAAAAGAAGCAGATTTCCGCTATGGCCTTGTACGTGTTCGTGAAAATGCTGAATCAATTGTTTCAATGGTGGTGAAGAAAATGAAATGCAATTACTGTTGCAGCGCTTCAACAGTGCTTTTGAAAATTTGACTGTAAGCATGGATTATTTTTAATCTTCTAGTGTTATTCCCATCTCATGCATTCTAACTATGACCCTATTATTGGGTTGAACATAGGTTGGTATGGAAGGACTGATGGAGGCTACCCGTAGGCTAAAATACTATCCATTGGACATAATATAAAAAGCCTAAAAGGAAACACAAGTAGCCAGAAATTACATAAAGATAGCAGGGGCAGTTTTTGCCTCTATTCAATTTAACAAACTTGATGAAAAAATGAATTTCGTCTTTCAATCCAGCTTTGGTGGTAAAATAAACGCCATCTTTGAACTAAGAGAGAGAGAGAGAAGGGGGCAAAATACTGTCTTATATGATTACTATGATGATGGTCATCATCTTCTACATTTATTCTGGTTCTTAAAAGTCTACACAAGCCTACCCTTCTTAAAATTTTAAACTCACTGAGCTTTTTAAAGGTAATTCTATTACTTCTATAAACTAAACTGGCCCCAACCTATGGAAATTAATTATTTACAAGTTGCTGCCTTTATTTTTCAAAAAAAAAAAAGCAAAGCAAATGGCTGTTGAAGAACAATAAGAAGGAGAATAAGAAGACAAGAAAATGGTGGTTGATTTGAAGAATAGAAAGAATAAGAAGGAATGAAAGCTCGGTGAAGAAAATGGTGAGCTCAATGAAAGCTCAGTCAAGAAAATGGTGGCTATTGAAGAAGTTAAGAAGATAATGGTGAAAAAGAGTTTATAAGTCCTGTTGTACACTGAGCATTGTTTATTTTTTTCATTTCACGCGCTCATTCGGGTTTAAATACACATATCTACCGCATCAGTAGAAAATGGTTTATAAATCACCTTTTTGGCAAGTTAAGGTGTCTAAATGGCAAAAGTGTAAGTATGAGTGTCAAAGTGGAAAAAATTGCCAAGTTCAGGGGCCTACCTATGTATTAAGCCTAAAACAAAATGGAGAAAGTTTTGAAACTTCAATGGTTAATAATGTGTTTTTTTTTATTTATTACTATAATATTTTTGGACCTATTATATTACTACATTCTTTTCCTATATTTTCAATAATTATTATAGCGTTTATGAGGTTTTACATGTTGAATTATTGTATCTCTACTATTTAATTGACCGTTATATGGATCAATTTTTAAAAACTAAAAATTTTATTTAATCCCTAAACTTATAATATAATTTTAAATTCATCTAATTCTTTCATTAAATTGATATAATTTTGTAAACTTATTATATTTTTATTATAATAATAGATTTTTATTTTTAACATTAAAACAAACTTAAACCATATTGATTTAAAATTAACACTACTCCAATATAAATATGTAACTTATACTATATTAATTAAAATTTATCACATTGATTTGGACTCAATTTTACTAATTATTATCGCCGAGTTATGTAAGCCGTATTGCACTGATTATAATTTAGGGCTAATATCACTAATGGGCCAACTTTGACCCATTAGTTTCTTTTTTGGCTTTGATACATTTTGCCTTTCAAAATTGAACTTTCGGCATTTTTCGTGTTTTGCTTTTTCATTTTCGGCATTGGAGGGAGGGTAGCGGTTCTTCAACTAGATATTGAATTCAATTGCTTTCAATTGGAAAGCTCATCTACTATAGCATAAGGCATCGATCGTGGATAGCCTATCGCCATGCAAAATTAAACAACTGGGTCCCACAGGTGGAAGTGAAGGCCCATTTCCCATTGGATCTATCTATGAGGACGATGTCTATAAGTCAAATATCATATATAAAATTCATTTAATCTCGATTTGAATTTCATGAGATTAAAAAATTATTTAATTCAAGTATATTTCTTCCAATGAATTTTATTAAAAAATTATATATAAGTTATATTTTTTTTGTTTTTATAAACAGTGAATATAACTTGTCTCAAAAGTAGTTATTATTATTATTATTAGCATTAGTATTAGTATTATTATTATATATTCTAGTCTTGTAGAATTATTTTTGTATTATGGTGAGAATTATAAATTCAACTCTTCCCTCTTCATTTTTTTTTTTGCTCCTCTCAAATTCTAGCTCAAAGAAGACACATTTTTGTTGTTTGTTGTTGTTGTTTTTATTGTTTCTTGTTTTTTCTGTTGTTGTTTTCCGATTGTTGCTTTTTATTTTTCAGTGTTGTTGCTTTTTGTTTTTCAATGTTGTTGTTTTTTTTTTGTTGTTTTTTGTTTTTCAGTGTTGTTGTTTTTTGTTTTTTTTTTGTTTTTTTTTTAATTTTTTGTGTGGATGTTACAAATACACTATAAGAATCGTAAACATATTACATATTGATCATCAATAAGTTTAAGATAATTGTTTTTTGAAAAAAAAAATTTGTTAGACATTTTAATAAACAAATCAAAGTAAAAAACATAAAATTCTTATTCTTTAAGAATATAAAAGGGGGAAATTTTATTTATTGCTTGTTATTACAACAGTTAAAGATATTTATTGCTTGTTTTTACAACAATTGAAGATGTTTAGTTTATAATTATTCATTTGAAAAAAAAGATTTGAAGAGAAAAAAAAATGTTAAGAAAAAAACGTTGAGGAAAAAAAGATGAAGACAACACCTTAAAAATAAAAAAAAATGTTGAGCAAACAAATAAAATGTTGA
The DNA here is from genome assembly GCA_949634005.1 of Mallotus japonicus. Taxonomy (NCBI): domain Eukaryota; kingdom Viridiplantae; phylum Streptophyta; class Magnoliopsida; order Malpighiales; family Euphorbiaceae; genus Mallotus; species Mallotus japonicus. The sequence goes on from CATIWK010475519.1 coordinate 20,753, forward strand.
GAGTACCTTAAAAATAGAAAAAAAATGTTGAAAACACAAAAACATTGAGCAAAAAAAAGATGAAAAAAAAATGTTGAGTAAAAAAATATTGAGAAAAAAGATGAAGATAGTAGAAAAAAATGTTGAGCAAAAAAATATTGATAAAAAAAAGAACACAATACCTTAAAAATAGAAAAAATGTTTAGCAAAAAAAAAGTTGAGAAAAAAATGAAGACAGTAGAAAAAATGCAGATAAAAAATTATTGAGGAAAAAAAAAGAAAATATCCTAAAAATAAGGGAAGAAAGAAAAATGATCCATATTTAAAAAAAAAAGTTAGGAAAGTTAGTTTTAAAAAAGGAAAAATTAGTTTTGAAAATATTTTTGGTCATGTGGCTTTTGATAATATTTTTAGTTTTTTTGTCTATTTATGAAAAAATCCCTATAATTTATCATATTAGTATGCACTCGATTTCATAATTGGCATCATATCGATGTGATTTATATAATTAGCATCCATCATTTAAGGTTTACTATACTAATATGAACTTAATTTTTATAATTGGCATTACATCATAAAAGAGGTTTGCCATGATGAAATAACTTTTTTAATGAGATTTGTTAATTATAATTTTCAAATTTTTTGTAAATAATATGCGTGTGTATAAACATAGATTAAAAATAATTTTAATGAGATTTGATAATTAAATATCTATCAATATGCTAAATCCTAATTAATACAATATTAATTACATAATTATATTGAAGTAGTGATAATTCTAAATAAATATGTTTTAAATTTATTTTTATATTAAAAATAAAAATTAGTTAGATATTATAATTGTAGACGCCCTCGGGTCGAGGCCCGCAACGAAAGCCCGATGAGGAGAAAGTACAGACTTTGAATGCAAGGAAACCCGAAATCTTCTCTAGAATGGACTCGAGAGCCTATCTACCAAACCCAAGCCCAAAATACCTAAACCTAACCTACAAAGCCCAAAACCCTTGCACAAGCCCACAAGCCCAAGCCCACTTCTTTGGCCCATATCAAAAATCAATTTAAAGGATTAAAGAGGCGATCGTCTCTTTCTAGAGCC
>CATIWK010475547.1:0-18266 GCA_949634005.1 Mallotus japonicus
GATGTACATTTACATCTACTGGTGTTTTCACTGGAGTTTCATATTTATTAAGAAACTTATTGAGTATTTTCTCAATATAGTGTGATTGAGATAAAACTAGCCCTGTAGATGTCTTAGAAATTTTAATTCCTAAAATGACATCTACCTTCCCCATATCTTTCATATCAAAATGACTAGTTAACATCCTTTTAATAGTCATTATTAACTCAATGGTACTTCCAATGATTAACATATCATCCACGTATAAGCATACTAGTACAAAGCCCTTAGGTGTCATCTTAGCATACACACACTTATCACATTCATTTATTTTAAATCCATTTGACACCATTACATTGTCAAATTTAATGTGCCATTGCTTAGGCGCTTGTTTTAAGCCATATAACGAAGAAAATCATAATTCTTATTGCTCCTATATTTAAAACTCTCTAATATCACACTGAAATATAATCTGTCAGCAATTGAACTCTAAAGCGCAGATAACATTACTTCTCAAAGAAAGAGGAAGAGAAGCTCACAGCATTTTGTCCAAGAACAGCACATAAGATTCCATCTGATGCATTTGCACGACATGCACGGATCATGTATGTAGGATCAATATACTTCACATCAGCATGGACACCAATCTCCTTAAAATATTTCTTTGTCTGACAAAGAAAAATATTTGATCAATAAAGGCATAGGAAGTTGACCAGAAACCAAATCAGATGCAAATGATCAAATATTGAGAACTCAGAAATGATAAAGCCATATGTTGACTAATTGAGTTACCATAAATCTCAAGAAAAAGGGGAAAAATAGTCCTCCCCTCACCCCCCCAAACAACACAAAAAAAAAAAAAAAAGGAGGTTATTAAAGAGCATAAACAGGATTCGCTGAGTAAAGATTCAAGAACGCAGAAAGCATACACTGGTTCTTCTAGGAAGCATGCTTGCTGCTGACCCATGTAGTTTCAACTTTCAAATGCCAAATATTATATGACAAAAAACAATCAGTTGCATAGTTAAAAAAAGATGAGCATAATTCATTGATAGAGATTGTTTGCAGTGGTATCTCCAAGAGAACAACAGTTCATGTTGTTATATTCACGTCAAATCTAAAAGGATAGGACATATTAAATTAATGGATGCATCTGCTTGCTTCCAAGAAAAAGTGAAAAATAACAACTTATCGAATTACGAATTTGATAAATGATTATGCTATAGCTTAAAAGAAGGTACAACCCAAATGAAGTGAAAAACAATGTTCCAGTTCAATGTTTTGAATTAAGTTGGCAAATGGTAGGTTGAAGAATTTTCATGGCAAGTGAATTCACAAACCAAACTAAATGAGAATCATGGATATAAAAATAAAAAGAAAAAATAATTGACATTCAAACCAGCCATTTATTTGCTGTGCCAGCTGAATAACTTGATTGCACAAATACCAGTAGGCACTAACCTCTTGTTGAATGTGTACCCCAATATCTCCAAATATAATATTTCCTGATGCATCGGTAGCATTTGTTTTCTCAAGAAAATTCTGCATAAAAAAGCAACACCATTATGGTTTTCGAATATAACATCATTTTGTTTCCTATAAAACTTCCTTTTTTTTTTGCACAAAGGCATATAAAAATGTGCAGCCATTCAAATTTAGCTGGCATCATAGATCCCTTTTAGAGAATTTTATGGTTCAACAAAAGACTTCTAGGTCTGACACAATCCAAATCACTGAACTGAATGTTCACTCAAATTCTTGTTTTAAGGAATTGAAATTCTGAACTCCAATAATACAATTCAATAGAAACAGTCATCAACAGTGCTGAATTGAAGCACAGTATTTTTGTTAAATGAAAGTGAATACTAACTTGTTGCACATCCATAAAAAGAAAAATGCTCAACAGATGGAGTAAAAAATACTTAATTTTTTTATATAGAAGATAAAAAACACTGCTAGAATGGACAGAGTCAAACTAAATATTCTAATCTGCAGACTTCTGTTTAATAGAGGTTAATAACTTGAAACATATAGAATGAGAAATCTAGAAACTTGAGATAACCAATCAAAATGTAAACCAAAAAGCAAACATAGGAGCACCCTGCCATTGCAATGTTTTAGTGGTGATATGGAACCACTTACGATGTGATTGTTGTGCATGTTATAAATGAATTCTTTGCAGTGGATCTTTCTTTTATTTTATTATTATTATTATTATTATTATTTTTTTTGACATTTCAACCTAAAGAACTTCATCAAGTGCCACGACAAATGTACAAAACTCTCTCCATAGGATGACATGAGACTTACAATTAATCAGTCACCACATAACTAATCATATAACCAACCATGAGAATAGACCAATCCATCTCTAATGAGTTAGTAGAAGGAAGATACTAAAACCTGGACAGTTATCGAATTGGTCAAAAGGTTGGATCATATAATGATTGGCCAGCTTAAGATATGGCCTCAACTAGATAACATTTTATATGCCATATTTTTAAATGTACAAATTCCGGGTAAGCTTTTGTAAAATAATAAAAAGAAAAAAATTGACCAAAGATATGGAAAAAACCATTATGATAGATTTTCCATCAAACTATGCCATAATCTAATTGATCAAATATATCAATAATGTGGGTTCATAGTTGTACATATGCATAATCATTAAAATTAATTACCATAACTATGAAATTGATTAAATATTCATGAATTGCATGTAGTTTGACATGTTTATAAATTTAATTATAGTAATGCCTTTCCTAAATAAAAAAATTTAATAAACATCAAATAGTGACTAGTCTAACAAATGTATAATAGTCGAGAAAGTTCTAAGTTCAACTCACCTGTCCAGCTCCCTCTGCTACACAGACCACAGCTGACCCTTTGGTCTCAATTAGGTACTTCAAATGATTCAAAACACCATGAGGGCCATGTAGATGGAAAGGTACCTTTGGGAGTTCAGATATTGATAAAATTAATATGGGATAGACCATGACAATGAATATTAAATTGTTATCAAATATAATTACCTCTGGAATCAAACATATGTCAATCTGTCCACTAGCTAGGGATGCATGCATGGCTATAAATCCACTACTACGACCCATCAATTTCACAATCCCAATGCCATGATAAGCACTATGTGCCTATAAAAAGAGTTACAAGGATTAGTTAATCATGTACATATAACAGGAAAGAGATAAGCCACAGAAACACATAAAAGTGGAATAAATTTAATGTTACAGTGCTTGGATAATGGAAGTAATAAGAAAAAACAACTTCCTACCTCAATGTACGCAGAGTTTATTGCTCGTTGTGCTTCCTCAACAGCAGTGTCAAAACCAAAAGTTTTGTCGATCAACAAAATATCATTGTCTATAGTTTTTGGTACACCAACTACAGCCACTTTCAACCTTCTTTTACAACACTAAAATCAGAAATCCAGCACAGATGATACTCAGCAAAGACTAGAAAAGGGTATAAATCAAGCATTTAAAATTCAAGATGATGTTGGAAAGGTTTCTTATATCTGAGACCTGGTAAGATATCTGCTAAGGTCAAAATATATGGAATTATCAGCTGGCCCTTTTATATTGATAACTATTTAAGCTTAAGCACATCAAAAACTTATTTCTTCATTCATACCAACTTGGAAATGAAAGAAATGTGTTCACATCATAATGAGTTTAGATGTATCATTCTGATGAAGTTCACCTCATGTTTCCCAAACACAAATTTTGAACCAGAACTTCAAAGGAAAAAAAGAAAAACATTGTGAAACTACTAGCATAGATTTTCTATTAAAAGGGATAAATGATGAAAATTCATCAAATTTACAAGCTATTTCAATTCTGTCCAGTCCTTTTAAATTTATTGATTGGTGTCATAAAATTTAACATTGGTAATAATTGTGGCCAATTTAGTGAAAACATGAAGTAAAGTACAAGTAAGTCAACACATCAAATCTCAATAGGCAACAAATATGGGTTTTTGTAATACCAAAATCGTGCTTGTCCTTCTCTTTTTGCTTTCAAAAAACTTTATTTACCAACCATTCCAAGAAAAGAGAGTACATTCTTTTGAAAGGAAACAGTTAACATTGAAATTAATACATCTAAGTTATCAGCATTGGAAAGAAATTTTTTTGAAGAAAAAAAAAATGTTTTTATTTTTTTATTTTTTTATTGAGCTTGCTATGTAGGTTGTATGCATACATCACTGCAGTCTCTCACTAAATTGACCACGACTATTATCAACACAAAGTTCACAGCCCAAACTGATAAGATAAATGGGTTTTGGCCAAAATTGAAAAGAAAAAAGGGAAATTTCAATATTTTCAGTTGGCCTATTTAAAGAAACTCTGCCGCAGTTTTATTCTCAGAGTAAGATTATCTTGAATAATGTTTTGCAAATTTGAATTAGATATAATACAGAAAAACCAATTTAAAGTAACAGGCTCAACAACCTCATTGTGTATTGCATTAGCTCCAGCATGTGTACCATTCCCACCTAACACAAAAAGCATGTTGATTCCTCTTTCCTGGTATCATTATGCAAAGGATATATAAAAAAAAAAAAAATTAATATCTAACTCTATGAGATATTTTGGTGCTAGAAATTTAAATAAAACCAAGGGAATTAATTGAGCACCTCCATACTGTCTACAATGTCACTAACATCAGGCCCTCCACGTGAAACTCCTAGCAAGCTTCCACCAGAAAGATGGACATTTTGAACTACTTTCCTTGATAACTGATTACCACCATGATGCGAAAGTGGATTAGCTGGGAACTTTAAATCTAAAAGCTTAAGTGAAGGAAACATACTCTCCATTGTTTGTTTATTTTAAAACAGTAACAGATACCTTAAATCATTTACATGAAAGAAATGGGAATTTACCGGCATTTCACTCAACTCTTCGTCAGAAAATCCTCGATATCCAAAAGGGATCCCCACTATCTTTTTAACACCATATATTTCAAGTGTGATGACGATCTGCCAAAGCACTAAATGTAAGTTATGTAATATAAAAGAATAAATGAACGTAAAAAACTTGATACATCATGTAGTTTGCATAAGCATTTTTAAGTGTATGTCCCAAAGCAAAGCAGTTTAGGAACTTCAGAGTTCTGGCATAATACCACAAACCAGGGAGTATAGAATATGGTAATTTATTCACTGTAAGCCATGTGCACCACATAACTGAGGAATACAAGAAGATTAACATTTGATAATATAATGGTCCTGACCTGTCTGATAACATCATTGAGACCAGGGCACAACCCACCACAAGTTACAATAGCTGCCTTTACTTCTTCTGGTTTGAAGTATATTTTCTCCCGCGGCCCAGCACGATGAACCCTGTCAAGATACCATTGTCTATCCATCATTAGATATAAAAAGCTTAGAATGAAACCATTCAATGATAGAATATCATAGTAGCAGAAACCACTATACACATGCATTATCTATTTGCAACTTGGCATAAATTGAGATGCACAATTACCATTGTTCAACCCAAGTACAATCAGGATCAATGCACTCAGCTCCAGCAGATGTGGGAGTTGAGAAATGTATTACCTGACATAAAAACAAACAAGAACAAAAGAAAGCAAATCATAAACTGTGTAAATATTAACTCTCTATGCAAGGAGATCTCAATCCCAAAACATGGGGTTTTCAAAGTTTTAATCAGGCCCAATTCTGCTTACTAATCTCTTTCTTTTATATGGTTCAATGACTTGAATTACTAAAGTAAGAATTCTACTGGTGCAATCACTTAATTCAACTTTTTGCAACACTCCAAGATAGAGAAATAATCAGTGTGTATAGATAGTCCACTACAAGATACAGTCATAATAACACAACCAGAGTTATTATAAGTAATAAAAGACTTCGTCTTTGAACAAAGATTGATGTTTGGCCATTTGATCCGATTATAACACGCATAATTCACTGATTTCAATGTGTGTGTTCTCCTTTTCTTGATCTTTTTGTTCATGAGTAATAGTAATTTGATTAGGAAAGTTGATGAGCTGTGACAAGGCAGTTGAAATATATTATACCTTCAAAAGCACCCTATCATTGTTGTTGATGTAACCATGCCATTCTTCATCAGATGGATACCCACCTGCAAAATCCTCTGACACTGGAGTCCTATTTAAAAAAAAAAAAAAACGGAAGATAACCATTAAATAACAAAAACAACATGCAATTTGATCATGACATGAAAGATACCTAATCAAACTAAAACTAAAAGTAAAATTTAGAACAAAGAGAAGGTGGGTAGGTGGACCTCATCCTGAGACAAAATGTAGAAGGAAACGAAGAAGCATCAGGAAATAAATCAGTAATATGAGGAATATTAAAACGCCTTTCAAAATCTTGCTGGTATTTAATTTTCCAATCAGGATCACTAAAATCAATCGACGGAGCACTCTGTTTCCGAATCTGCGCGTAAACGCCGCCATTTCCATTTCTTCTAGCGATTCTTCTTCTAGAATTCAGTAAAGAAAGGCCATAACAAGAGCGACGAGTGTAAGCCTTACTGTCGCCGCAATTAAAAGAAGCAGCAGTGAGTTTGGGGCCAGCGATCGCAGCAGTAGCAGCAGCAGCAGCAGAAACACAGTCCATGATCAACCGCTTCTGCTGCCTGCGTGAGGCTTTTCTTTCTCCGTCGAGTTAAAACAACAAAGAGCGCAGAGAATTGAATTTGAGTGTGGAATTATGTATGGCGAGGGAGCGAAGAGTACGAGGGAAGAGCCGAAGACGGAGACAGAGAGCGCAACAAGAAAAACGGCACGGAAAGAGAAGTTGTGTTGGGCGTGTGTACGGACGGAGTCTTCCCTGCTCTTCGGTAGCTGGCTTGGCTTTTAAAGTAATAAAACAAATAGAAAAGGAGTTGTCTTTTCACTTTTTGAAGTTCAACTAAATATGGGCCCTCTTCTCAGGACCCCTCTTTCTTTGCTCTATTTACCATTTGAAGACACTCCAAGTTGTAACTTACACTTTAGTCCTCAAGAGATTTTTTTTAGGAAAAGTCCTCCAAGAGAATTGGTTGCTAATTTAGTTTTAATATTTTTATAATGAATTAACCACCCATTTAAGAGAATAAATATCTTTATGTGTAACTTCCCTTCCGGCCTTTAGAACTAATATAATATTAAAATTTTTATCTACTTTTTTTTTTGAAAGAAAATTTTTTATCTACTTCAAGTGTATTTTATTTGATAGTCAAATTTGTAATATATATTTTAAGTGTTTTACTTTTAAATAATAAAAATGTAATACCCATACATAAATTTAAAAATTGAATGTGATAGCTTCACTAGAAAATAATTATTTTAATTAAAATTATAATGAATAGATGTTAATGTTAGACTATTTTATTGCGGATAGATCAATAAATTAAAATTGACATTTTACTGAAGTTTGATTAGTTTTATAAAATTATGATAGTATTAAACAATGTTGTAATAAATTTAGAGATTCATGCAAAATATTTAGGTTGGTTTTATTTATTTATTTTTTTGAAAATGAGGTTGGTTTTATTTAGAAGTTGTAAATTTGTTATGCATGTGCTTATTATACAAAAAGTGTCATTAAAAAATTAGTTTCAAAATAATAATATGAATTATTGTAGAAAATATATTATAATTTGAAGTTCGCCAAAATTAAAATTCTTTTTTATATTATTTATTAAATGATAGGGCTAATTTGGACACAAAAGCCAAATTAGGAGTGATTTTGACCCTTATTTTTTAACATAAATGATTGAACATGAGTGATTTTAACACTTTTATTCCATGCGTATTTTTCATTAAAGAGAAGTAAAATCCTTAGGATATTCCAATTTCCAAATCTAATGTTCATATCAAACTTTTATGACATTTAGTCCACTTGTCCCCAAAATGTGTTCCTACATGGATCTAATTCGCCCAATGAATGTTCTTTTCACTTGGAATATGTTGCAAATAAGAATGGTTTAAATTTCTTTTTTTTAAAAAAATAGAAAATAAAATTTAATACCGATGAAGTTAACTTTTTTTTTTTCCAAAATATTATATGTCAAATTTGAATCTAATATTTACATATTATATATTTGTATCTATGCAAATGAAATTAGAGCGTTGAATTTATTTTTATTTAATTATAACCATTAATTATTTTTATGTACCAATACCTATAAAATATATCAATGGTTATAATTATATTAGTAGTAATCTAACGGTTCCAATTGCATTTGTATAGATACACATATTTGTATTATAGAATGACTTTTAGGCAAAATTAATTTTCAAGTCCTTAAATTTTTAAATTTTATTGCATGAAGCCCTTGGACTTAAAATTGTATTGTATTAAGTTCTCGTACTTATATTTTAGCACACATTAAGTTCTTGCTTTAAATATTTGGTCTCTAAACTTATTACAAAAGATTAGATTACAAAAATTTAAATTTTTTTATTATTTTAATAAAATTACATAACAACTTATAAATATGTTACATATTTTTCATTAAATAATCATTTAATAAATTAAATAAATTTAAAACTCATATTTTTATTCTTATTTAAACATATTAATTTAAAGGTAAAAATATCTCTCATTTCAAATTAGTAAAATTTATTGTTTTATTATTAATAGATAAATTATTTATTATGAAAAATTTTATTATTCATAATTATTATTTAATAAAATATAATTTAAACATACTAAAAATCTAACAAAAATATTAAATTTTAAATATGAATACTTAAAAATATTTTTTGTATACTTTACTATATGTTACATATTTAATAAAATTAATAAAGTATAAGTAAATTCTAATTAAGTATAAAGTGTCAAATATAACGGTAGAATTTTACTGTACAAAATGAAAATCTTAAGTTTATATTTTCTCTCGATCCTTAAGTATTAAATATGAACTTTTTTATCTTTATCAGTGGGAGCCTATAAAAAATAAGTATGATTGCCTACAATATTGAACAAAACATTTTCAACACTAATAATTATAAATTACAATACAAAAATAAAAATAATTGAAAAATCAAATTTGGGTCATCATTAACTAATTTTTAAGCATACCAGATATAAAACTATAAGAAATATATTTATATTATTTTTAAAATTTTTAATTTTAATGTTTTAAATAAATTTTTAAACAAAAGTATATTGTTCACTATTTTCAATTATTATTCAAAATATTCTTTAACATAAAAAAAATAAATTAAATTTTTTATTAATTGGAAACAAAAATATATACTTTTTACTTTAAATGCATTAAAAGAATAAAATATTAATTTTTAATTGATTGAACTATTTTTAATAAAAATTATATAATGCCTTTTGAATTGGTATTTAATTGGATTAAATTGACAAAAAAAACTTAAAATGCAGCGATTTGACTTGTGGACACAAGTTTAGGGATGAAAATTTTTTAAAAGATCCTTAGTGTGTGTAAATATAAAAATATGAGAGCTCGATGCAATACAGTTAAAATTTAAGAGCTCAATACAATAAAACATAAAAACTTAAGAGTTTGAAAATGAGTTTACCTTACTTTTAACACTAAAAAAATTTATTTTTTTAATTAATTCTTCTATGTTGTCCTAAAATAATTTTTTACATATTTGAATATAATATTTAGAATAGTTTTAAGAGAATATAAGTTTTTCAGAATGTACTGCACATATAAGAATGTATTTTAAAATTATTTAATATGTATTTAAAATTTTAAAATTTTAAAATAAAAAATTAACATTGTACATCACAATGATTTATATCATATCAATACTCTAATAAATTTATTTTCTTGGAAATGAAAAAATTAAGTACATTTAAGAAATAAGTAACTCATTAGCAATAAAAAATATATAGATAGGAAGAAAAGCAAAATTGCACTTAAGAAAGGGCTAGTTGGCATCAAATAAAAATAGTTACACAAAATGAAATGGAAAGATTCTTTCCTTCCAAGTAGTGAACTGACAATGCTTAAGTTGCTAATAAGGTAAAATTTTACCCATATCACTTTGGCCAAATAGTCAAATCCTTATCAGCTAAAAGGAGAGACCTGATATTGAATTTTTCTTCCCTCATTTCCCAATTTGTAATGGCCAAAAAATAATAAGATAAAAATTTTCCTCAATTTATCTCTAGTGCCTATTTTTCTTGTTCATTTATCTTTTTATTTTTTGAAACAAAAGAGAATTTCATTCCAATGTAAAAAATTATTAATACATTGGAATCAAAAGAAATAGTATCTTCATTCTTTGCAATCCAATCAGCTACACAATTAAGGTTTCGAGACATATAGCAACAGGAAACATGTGGAGATGAAAGAAGAAGTTGTCTAATTTGTGAAACAAGAAATTCAACTTCCCAGGAAGGCTCCTTAGAGTGATCCTAATAATGAGCAACAACATTGAGACAATCATATTCTATAGAGATGGGAATATAGGGGAACTTTCTTGCGAAGTTGATTGCTTGTTTATGCGCGAGAAGCTCTGCTTGTAGGGCTGAAAAGCATGAGGCTCGGGGGCTTGCTATATGGATAACAATACTCTTATGATCTCGAACAATGAATGTAGACCTACAATTACTTCCAGGAGTAATGAAAGAGGCATTGCAGTTAATTTTCCATTCTCCCAAGGGAGGAGGATTCCATTTATTATGAGTTGAATTCAAAGAGAGGTTTGAAGAAGAATTTTATCCCAAAAAGCTACTCTGCGCTGAATTGATTTTTTTCCACACCTTGAAATTTCAACTGCTGTTTTCTTGGGGTCTTCATTGCTACCTTTAAAGATAAGATTGTTTCTATCTTTCCACATATGCCAGCAAATGCCTGCCATTAGCTCCAAAATATGACTTTGTTACTCGTTTTGAAGCATCTGTATGATAGCTAACCATAATTTCCCACAGGATTGGAAGAGTGCTTAGAGAATAATTCACAAGACTAGCAAACCATGTCATTTTTGAATTTTTAAATAAGAAAAGTAAATTTTTTGAAGTTTTCGGATCCTTTTGATATCTGTTACAGATTAGGTTAGATGAGCAACCTCTATAAGATAACTTTTCATTTATGGCTATGTCATTGCACGCACAACGCTAAATGAAAACTTTGATTTTGGGTGGAATTTACAGCTGCCATATAGAATTCCAAAGGAATTGATAAGAGGTTGAGCTAGAATGAGAGTTAGCTTTGTTGAAAGCATTCTACTTTAAAATTTTATATCATGATTTTACTGAGTACCACCCATTTTTTTCAAAGTCCCATATCAGAGAATCATTTCCCATGTCAGGGTGAGCAGGAATCATTTTAATTGCAATTTACTCCTCATCAGAAAATAACGAGGTAAGCAAGTTATCTTTCCACATACTAGCATTAGGATTTGGGAGATCTTTAATAAGAAAGACTTCAGAATTTGGAGGCATTTCAGATGTAACTTTGAAGTTGTCTAGGGAAGGAACCCAAGGATCGGACCATATTCGAATGTCCTTTCCTGATATGACATTCCATTGGGGACCTACTTGAATGAGTTTCATGCTTCTCATTAGACTACTTCATAACCAAGAGGCTCTTTTTCCTTGTTTGGCCTGTAAGAACGAGGTAAAAGGGAAATAAATCCTTTTAAGCAATTGAGCATAGATATTGTTTAGTTTTTGAATAATGTTCCATCCGAGCTTTGCCAACATAGCAATATTGAAAAGTTCAAGTTACTGAAAGCCAAGACCCCGCTGCTTTTTTATATCTGTAAATGTTTCCCATTTGATCCAATGGAGGTTTTTTTTATTTACATCTTGAGACCACCAAAATCTTTGAATAAGTTGCTCAATTGATTTTGTGATGGAAGAAGGGATGAGAAAGACTAACATAACATAAGATGGCAAAGCTTGTATCATAGCTTTGATCAAGATTTCTTGTCTGGCCTGTGACAGAAATTTATTCTTCCAAGAATTAAGCTTTGCTTGTGTTCTTTATAAAAGGAAAGTGAAGAGCATTTTCTTTATTTTCCCCTATTCAACAGGCAAGCCCATGTAAGTAGTGGAGTAAGTGGACTCTTTGATTCCCAGAACTCTTATTGTATTATCCTTAATTTCTTGACTAGTTTTCTTACTGAAAATAATCTCTGATTTGTTAAGATTAACAAGCTGCCCGGAAGAAACAGAATATTTATGGAGAAGCTGTTTAAAAGTGTTAACTTCTCCCTACAAATTTTCACCAAATAGAACGATATCATCAGCAAAGAGAGAGTGTGTTACAGAAGGGCAATACCTGGTGATTTTAATATCATTGATTTTGCCTACCTGGTGCGCTTGAATGATTAATCTTGATAAAAAATCAGCATTGAGGATAAAAAGATATGGTGAGAGAGGGTCTCCCTGCCTTACACCCCTCTGTGGAGAAAAAGAAGAAATGAGGCTGCCATTTATGAGAATGTTATATTTCACCATTTGAACACATTTCATGATAAGCTTGATCCAATGTTGATGGAACCCCAATTGAAATAAGGTAGTTTTGAGGAAATCCCAACTGACTCGATCGAAAGCTTTGGTTAAGTCTAATTTCAGAGCAAAGAATCTTTGGGCACCTTTAAATCTATTTTTAAGGGCATAGAGAATTTCATGATTGATGATGATATTTTCTTAGATGTTTCAAATGCTAAAAAAACCAGTTTCTTAAGGAGCGAGGAGTTGGGGCATAATACTCTTCAAACGATTAGGAAGAATTTTGGAAATGATTTTGTATATGTAGTTACAACAACTAATTGGTCTGAATTCACTAAAAGTCCCAGGATGCTTTATCTTTGGAATAAGAGCAATAGTAGTTTGATTGATAGATGGTGAAAGTTTGCCATGCTCAAAGAAATCTTTAACCAGATGAGTGATATCAGTGGAGATGATATCCCAATGATTTTGATAAAAGGCACTTGGAAAACCGTCCGGTCCAGGCGACTTCAACCTCCTCATGCTAAAAGCTACGTGCTTAATTTCCTCAACTGAAACCTTTTTTAAGAGAGTTATATTCATGTCATGAGTGACAAGCCTGGGAGTGATTTGATAAAAGACTAGATCAATTTGAATAGGATATTGAGAAAAAAGTTTCTAAAAATGGTAAACTACTTCATTTTTTATTTGAGCTTTATTTGTGAGCCATGAGCCCTTTTCATCCTTGATTTTGCAGATTTAATTTTGTTGATGCTTATGAATTGCAGTAAGGTGAAAGAATTTAGTTTTCTTACCACCCTCCTTAAGCCATTGTATGTGGGATCTCTACTTCCAAGCAATTTCTTCATCAAGCCACATCTTCTTAATCTTATCTTGAGCATAGCTAGCATCACTTTTATCTGCATCTAAGAAATCACCTGTGAGTGCTTTCTTAATTTTTCTATCAATTGATTGATTTTAGATTTAGAGGACTGATTATAACTTTTAACCTAATCCACAAGATTAGAACGCAAATTAGACAACTTAGATTCAAAGGATGTTATCCTTATTCTGCTTGCAATATGATCGTTCCAAGTAGTTTCAATTATCTATTTTCAACTTGCTGTATTTTCCCATTTCACTTCATACATAAATCTTCCTTTATGTTTAGGGATGGTAGGAGCAGTACAGATAGTGAGCGACCTGTGATTTGATCCCATAATAGATTTATGGATGACTATAGCATGTTCAAAATGAAATCTCCAGCTGGAATTAGAAAGAGCTCTATCAAGCCTAGCTTAAATGTTTCTATCTCCCAATTGCTTATTATGCTAAGTGTATTTACCTCCCTTAAAACCCAGATCAAGAAGAGAACAGTCCTCTCAAAGATCATTAAAGGCTTGTAATTGGGAGTAAGATAAAAGATTACCTCCAAGCTTCTCATAGACGGTAAGACAAAAGTTAAAATCCCCAGTGAAAAGCCATGGTAACATGCTATTTTGATTTAGCCTCCTGATCTGATCCCACACTTGCCGTCTAGCTTCTTTCTTAGGGTTACCATACACTCCGGTGAAATGCTAGTGGATGGTTTATTGAATCTCAATATGGATGTAGTTTGTCTATTTATCGCGAACTTTTACTTTCTAATCATTTGTCCACCACAAGCAGAGACCTCCCGATCTACCCTGTGGTTCGAAGTATTCACTATGAGAGAAACCTAGATTAACTCGGAGGCTTTCTAGGTTGGAACTCGCTTGCTTGGTTTCCATAAGAAAACACAGGTTTGGTTTGATTTTGGCAACCAACTTCTTTAGCACTTTGACTGTGAAAGGATTTCCTAATCCTTGACAATTCCATGTTATGATGCTCATTTGTATATCAATTAGATCTACTTTGCAAAGAGATGAAGAAGAGAGAATACTGTAGCATATCTGTAGCTATTTTGGTCCAGTAGATGAGGGCTTGTTCATTTATCTAGGTATTGAACAAATTGCTTTTGTTTTATTTTTCACATTCTTAAACTTATGAAATGACCGTTTAAATTACAAATAATTTCGATCAGCTAGTTATAATTTTTATTTTTTTATACAAGATTTTCTTATTAATATATTTATTTTAAAAATAGAATTATATGTTTGGTACTTCTAAAATAATTAGCATAGTTTTTTTTCTACTATATTATCTACCACATGCATTAATCCCTTGTTTGGTTCAATTTTACTAAAGAATTCATTTCATTTTTCAAATGAATTTTAAATAGTTCGGATTCATTTATAAATGAATTCTTACTTATAAAGAATAATAGATTTAAATAAATATTTTACAAAATGAATTCATTTAAAAATTTAAAAATTTTAGTTTACTAATAAGTAATTTTACAAAATTAAAAATAAATTATATTAAAATTTTCATTTAAATCAAACACATCCACTTGAATTTGCAAATAATATCTATAAAATTTTATAAAATTCTTTATATTAAACCCACTAAAATTATTATTTCTCTTTTATTACTAATTTGGTTTCCAAATTATACATCTATCTTCATTAGCAACGAGAAATGGATTGTGCTAATTGTGAATAATACACAATAATTTTAAATTAATATTATATACTTTGTGTAATAATTTTATGTTAGTAATTTTTTTAGGAAAAAGTATCATTTTAATTCTTATGGTTCCAACTTATGATAAGACTAATTTTATAATCCTCTTTCCATTAAATTTATAGAATAAAAGAAAAATTAAAATTGTTCTCCCTTTGTAGTCTAGTGGCTCATGTGATGGACATTATAAGGTGAGATCATGAGTTCAATACCCCACTTCCCCCTTGAGTTCAAAAAAAAAAAAAAATAGTTGTTAATAAGGAAGAGTGACAAGTTAGATTTGAGAGGTAACTGTACTTATCAATTGGCAGGGCCTAAACCAATCGATGGGGTCTAACAAATTTCTTTCAGACCTTAAGATGATACCTTTGGGTAGTGAGGAAAGATCTCGAACCTAATACTTTTCACTTGGTGTGACAATATCACCATCCATCATGATGGGGCAAAAAATATTAGAATAATTTAGGAATATAAATTGTGAAGCATATATTATCTGGTACATAGTTTTTTTTCTTGAACAACCAAAATTATATTAAGAAAAAGCCATGAGCATATAAGCTTATAGAGAGATCATGGTAATCTAGAGACCAAAGAAATTCATGGTTGTCATCAACCTTACTCCTACTCACTATCTTGTAGGAGTAATAGATATGACTAAAGCACTAACCAACAAAGCAAAGATTAAACAAACAAAAGCCATAAATTCATGTCAGTAAAGAAAAAAATAAAAAGGAAAAAGGAAACCTATTAAACTAATAATAGGGAAAAGTACATTTGAGTACCCTGTGGTTTAAGCCATTTTCAGATAGATGGCTGTGGTTTACTTCGTGACAAAGAGGTATCCTGCACTTTACGTCGTTAGCAAATAGTGGCATTTCTCTGTAACACCGTTAGAGATGCTGACGTGGTAGGGACAAACTTGGGCTTTCACTCTGGATAGTCAAATACAAACAAAAAAATAAAAAAAATAATAACATTTACAATTACTTTATTTTTTCACTCAATTTTTTTTCCGCTTCTTCTTCTTTCTTCTCTTTTTCTCCATCGAACCTGTGCCTCCACCTTCACTACACCACCACCACAACTCCATCAAACCTCTTCCTTCTTTTATCTGAAAATCTCAATATTTGGGTTTTGAAAATTGGTGATGAATGGGTAAGTTGAAAATTTGATGCTTGATGTTATTGATTTTGTTAGAGCTAGGGGTGGTGGATTTGGGTTAAGAAGGGTATTTGCAGGTTGATTTTTGATTCAAAAGGAATTAAGAGGGATAGATGTATGTGTTTTGTGTTGTCATATGGTGTGTTTGGGAAAAAAAAAATTGAAAGAGAGTGGCAGAGAAGACAAGGAGAGATTTGGCTGCTCTTCAAGTTCCTTGACTTGTTTTTTTAATCTAGATTCAAAGAAGACTATTTTCTGTCGTGTGGTGGTGGTAATATTATTGGTAGTTGTTGTCGATGATAAGGTGATTTTCAAGTGATGGTAGTTTCTAGTGTTATTTGTGTGTTAGTTAATGGTGGTAGTGCTAACGATGGGCAATGACTGTGCTGACTTTGCACAGGACCGAGTTGCAGCCATTGCAATGATCACTGATTTAAATGAAAGAGAGTGGGTGCAGTACCTTGAGAATTTCTAGATGTTACCCTGCCTAGCTTTTGCTAATAGTAAATCAGGGAATGTTGGTCAGAGGTATGGACAGAGAATTGAAACCTCTTACCATTTCTAAGAGTTAGCTCAATATCTGCAATAAAACCTCCTACCTGTAATGATAGAGCTGATATTCCTTACTAGATTTTCTCCTCCAATGGCCTTTTACAATTGTTGTCTAGTGGATATTATTCGTGGGTTAACTACGTCTCCTATGAATAATATGTCGTTGTTCCAGGAAGTGAGACGTCTGTTACAGCTTCAGTGCATGGCTTTGCCTTCCTTTTAATGCAAAAAGAAGCTGAGTGCATCTATTCAGTGGTGCATTGATTTGGGATTTAATAATGTTTAAAGATAAAAAATAAATGTTTTAATTTATTAACTTGTAGAAATGATTATTAATCCTCTAACTATTTTTATTTTTTTAATTTAATAAATTTTAAGAATTGCCAAAAAAGCAGAATTTTCTTCATTGCATGGTAAAAACACATGTTAAAAGTAGCTTAGTTGTATGTACTAGATATTTGTGTAAGTTCAGCTTAGTTGTATTGGTATGTAAATGATTTTTTTTCCACTATAATATTTTGTTCCAACCTGAGGTTTGGCAAGATAACAAGATTTGCCCATTGATTGTACTGTTGTTGAAGCATGTAAAATTCTTTGACAGTAAGCTCAAAGTTAAACTTCTATTTGTTTTTATTTAACTATGAATGGCACGAAATCCTCAACTATAACTTCAACTCCCATTTCATAAAAAATATCAACAGCAGCCAATCTACACACGCTCAAAGGAGGTGTCCACTACTATTCGTTAACATTTACAATAATAAGTAAGTGAAGACTACTGTGTAATACCAGCATAAACACAGATTAAGTTGTGCAAATGAAAATTCCCCGATTGTGTTTGTCGAAGGTGTGCATGATGTTGCTGAACTCCTATTTTGCATGAACTCGCTTCTGCAGTTTCCGGAGTTAAAATATAATCTTCAACCTGTGCTTGAGCTACTAGTAGCGAACCTGTGCTGTCCCTAATGACAATTCCATATCCAGTCCCTCGATCATTCTGAATGGCAGCGTCTATATTAACCTTAAACATACTTGTCCCACCACCGCTACCAGGTGGAGGTCGTCGCGGTGGTGATGGTGATACAGCCCGTTGATGCCATTTTCAATAGAATTTTGAATTTTTCTGACCATCAACTAGAGGAGCTCAACCCTTGTAACCTTTGGTGCTGCATCAAAATTCACCTTAGCATCTTCAAAAACATAAATTCCATATGCACATCAACTGGGAGATGGACTCTACTGGAGCCGAAGGCGAAACCACCTGAGCCGAAGCTAAATTAGCACTAATACGTAGCGTTTCACGGACGAGAAGACGTGCCTCTTAAGACGATGTCATACTCGATAATGTATGGGCGATCAGGTTTGGAAATTGCTTAATTTGATTGAAGCTATGGTGAGAATTAAAAAAAAAAATGGCAGTGTTTGGTTTGGATGTGGATTTAAAGGGAGAGGAAGTGAGCATTGGAAATAAAGAAGATGACATTATTTTTGTCTTTTGTGCAAGGATTTGGCGGGAGGAAGGAAATAAAGAGGCAGGTGTCACT
>CATIWK010475591.1:0-15549 GCA_949634005.1 Mallotus japonicus
TTTTATTTATTTGTATTGTTCTATTGCGAATTTCCATTCCATAATTTGTCCTAAAATGATAAAATAAATAAGTAAATCATATAGAAAACTATTCATTAATTATCATAAACATTGTTTTTGTCCTGCTGTTCAATGATCACAAACAAAATAAACTGGAGAAAAAGGTTTTGTTTTAGAAGAATGAACCAGCCTTCTCTATAGACCTTTTTTTTTAGCCCTTTTTTTTAGCGGGAAGGTGGAGAGAGGAGGGGAAGTTTAAACCCTTCATTTTTTATAAATGTCATGCCCCTAACAGGGCAGTGACGTCTTCTTTATGGAAATTGAATAATTTTTTATGTCTCAAAGAGCGTTTACGGTAATATCGCTATTTGTAACAATTACATTTTTATCTTTATATGTATATTTATATAATTTCATGGGTTATAAGTATTTAAATTCTTACACAATTGATTCACTTGTATGTAACTTAGATTTTAGATTTCAAAAAAATTTTAAAAATTAAAATTTCAAAAATAAATAAAATTTTTTAAAGATAAATATTAATTAATATTGAGAATAAAAATAAAATTACTTCTAAAATTATTTTGTCGAGATGCGACCAAGTCGCGATTCCTATAATTGTCCAGAAATTAATGCTATACATCTCATTCCTAAACATTTCTTGGGAGGGTCCATTCCTCACGTTTCGTAGAAAATGTAAGGCAAAACCCCTTATTTGGTCCCTCAACTATACAAATTTTTCACGATTGATTTCTAATCATTTATTTTGAATAATTGAGTCCCTCAACTTTTATTTTTTTTAATTTCATCCTTTTATCACTCAGAATGTCAAATTGAAGATGTTGTCGTCTTCTGTTGAGTTATAAAAACACATCTGAACAAAAAAATATATGAACTAGCTGTCAAAAACAAACAATTTGCATCATCAGCTTGATGCAGCTCACAATCAACAGTGAAATTAAAGTTCAAATGATCAAGCTCACAACCAAATATTGGTTGAAAATATGTTTTTATAACTCAACACAAGATGACAACATCTTTAATTTGACATTCTGAGTGACAAAAGGATAAAATTAAAAAAAAAAAAAAGTTGACGGACTCAATTATCCAAAATAAATGTTTAGAGACCAACTATGAAAATCTCGTATAGTTGTGGGACCAAATAATAGGTTTTGCCAAAACGTAATGCGAAAGGTACTATTGTCGACCATCTGTATGTGTAGAACCTAAATTCTAGATACAAAAGGTACAATACTTTTTTTTTTTAACATGATCATCAATAAAAGGTACAATACTTATGAAAGAAAGAGATTACGGCCAAAGGCTTAAGGGTGTGAAGGAGAGGTTGGAGGTTCAATTCCTCCCTCCCCCAACCTTTTCTCACAAATCTTAGAGACACATTTAAATGTTGAGTTACTCGTTTAGGGTTGATTTGATTCAATCATGAGGTCGGCTCCATTTAGAAGTTATAGGAGTTAATCTCCTCACCTTCATTCCCAAAAAAAAAAAAAAAAAAAAAAGATTACATTTACTAGTCAAGTTGATGTGATTGATAATTTTTATTTATACTAAAAATTCTAATTGCTTACATTTACTAGTCAAGTTGATGTGATTGATAATTTTTATTCATACTACAAATTCTATTTGCTGTGCTGACTTCCTAGCTAATGCTGGTATTAGAAGTCCTTTAGGATGTGTGAACATGGTTAGTCCCTCTCCGGGCATCCAAGGCCTGCTGTTTAATGATTTAGTAGGAGTTGCTACTCCCAGACTTTGCTTGATGTAATCCTGCCTCGTTCTTGGCTTTTGCCAATATATATATATATATATATATATATATATATATATATATATATATATACCAAATATATAAAAACTATTCACACTAAAAATTAATTTTTTATTTTTCTATTTATTCTTTTTTAAAAACATTGTTTCACACTTCTTAAGAATTAATTATAAATTAAAAATAAAATTATAATATTCTAAAAATACAGTTATTATATGATAATAAAAAAATAGCACGAGAATTTGCCACAACCGTACTATAAGACCGGATTAAATGAAATTAAGGTCATCCAACTTTATACTTATTGTAATTTGGATACTAAATTTAATTTGTTTTTTTTTTTAATATCTATCTTTGATATTGTTTCAAAAATGGTACTGTTAAAAATTTTTAGTCCTCTAAATTTCTCTTAAAAACTATTTTAATCCTATAATCTCTTTATTTTTTCAATTTAGTCCAAAAATTATAAAAATTTTAAAAGTTCACTTCTCCAAGACTCTAATGCCACTCAGGATGAGTATGCTTGTACTTGACGGAATCAAAATAATTTTCAAATTTTTCATTATTTCTTATAAATGTATAGAAAATATAGACTTGTTTAAAAAAAATTAATTTTGGATTAAAATAGTAATTTCGGATTATTCAGGTACCAAAGTTAAAGTTGAATACTCTCCCATACATTTGACCCCTACAAGACTTTTTTTTTTTTTGTCTTCAATATATATATATATATATATATATATACAAATTAAATGAAAAAGTGTTAAGATTTTTTTTTTTTTTCAAAACAAGCAAACAAAACAATTAAGGTAGAAGATTCCCAGCCAGTCTATCCCGAATTAAGAGGGAGCCCAAAGCTTGAGGAATGAGGAGGTCGCTGCAAAACTTGTAAACCCATGTCAGCATCCAAAGCAGTGTTCGTTAACCAATCAGCACAACCGTTAGCTTCTCTATGAATATAACAGAAATGAACCACCCAATTTCGGCGGGACAAGATGGTGATTTGATGCAGTAGTTGGCTGCAATGGCCAAATAACTGATAATATCCTTTAATTGCAGCTACTACTATAGAAGAATCAGACTCAACTAATAAATTTCTGAATTTCGATTCCCAAGCCACCGACAAACTTGAGAGAATTCCCCACAGCTCAGTTTCTAAAGGACTGCAAATATTACGTAAGAAACACCCATTAACTAATGACCGTTATTGTCGCACACAAGGCCTCCGGCGGCTGCGATATAGTTTGGGTATTTACATACCCCGACAGTGTTCAATTGGACAAAGCCAGGCTTCCAAGGACTTTGTCTAACTCTTGTATTAGACACAGCTTTCAGCAAAATACTACCGAATCATGATATTTATTAGTGTGTATTGAATCTAGCTAATTAAAACCAAAAGAAACATATCGTCTTGGTACCACATTGAAGTAGCCGATAACATACATAGTGATGATACATTAAAATATACCCTCCACCACTTGGTTTAAATGGTTAAGGGGGTACCCATGACCCTTGAGGTCATGGGTTCGACGTCCCTAGGCATTTAAATATTGAGCTACCCGCTTAGAGCTGGCTAGTTCCAGCCATCGGGTCGGCTCCGTTTAGAAGTTGAAGGCTCAGATCTCCCTCCCCCCTCCACTTCCCAGACCAAAAAAAACAAAAGAATGATACATTAAAATATCCACCCAATGATAAAGAGACACGTGTACAAAGGCTCTCTTTCCCGACACGTCAACTATCTTTTGATTTGTTGACCCACCAACTAGGACTCTACTGTGCTGAAGAAGACCCCTGAGCCTCTAAGGCATCTCCAATGACTCTCAGGATAATCGTATCTCCTGAGAGTCAAATATAGCACCATTCTGACGTGCATTAAATTCATGTTCACCTACTTCACTTTTGCAAATGCAATCACTGTTCCTGAAAAACAGCCTCACGTGCCCCTATATTTTGTTGTAGCGTCATAACCCTTGACCAATCACATCACACTCTTCTACCAACTTCATGCAAATAAAAAGGGACCAAATGGAGAAAAATGGGTATTATTCTTTTTTACTTCTTCTTCTTCCTTTTGAACGCTTCTTCTCTCTTTCTTGCTACTGAACCAGACAGAGCTACCATTTCCCATTATTTCTTTTCTTTCTTTCCTTTTTTCTTCTCTTCTTTCTTTATCTTCTAAAGTCTACTTCACCTTGAATTAGATAATCCTTATGAGAAACCTCTCTCATTTGACCATCGAAGGGGTTTTGGAACCTCCAAAACCCTTTTGACCATTGCTTGTTGACTAAGTGCAGGGGTCCAAGTGCTGAGCTGGAACTGGAGGTCCGAAGTACCCACATTAAATGGCGCCGTCTGTAGGAAATGGGTAGCTCTTGTTAGAAAACTATTTATTTCAAAGTTTTTATTGATCAACTGCGGAGTTATAAGGGTGACAGACTTACAGAAGTATACGGAGAATTTGAAGCAGTGGTTGTCTCGGCAGGAGATGTAAGCGAAGGTTAAGAACTCATGCTGAGGACTGACGTTTCTTTGTGATGACGGGATCAAACACTTCTGAGAGGGAAGGAATTGGTGGAGAGGCCAACAGGGGTGAAAAGAGAGCAGCAGGATCCAACTCTAGGAACCTTGGAACCGTTGAAGTATCGACTGACTTCCTCAATGACTTAATGAAGAAAGTAGATTACTTGACAAAGGTACAACGCGAACAAAAGAAGGATAAGGCTAAAGCGATTGAACCTTATGTTAAAACTCCAAACATTACCAGAAGAAGGTTGATCATAGGAGGAGAGGGAGAAACTGATGAAGCGCACTCAAAAACACCTCGAGGTTCTCAGTCACTCCTGGAGCGTGGTAGACACCACTTGAGGGTGGGCTCTAAAGAACATTACTCTGGGAATCCAGAAGAGCGGAGTGAGATCAGAGATGGGAGAGCGTGGAAGATTCCAATATTGAGATAAGGAAAGAAAGGCATACCCGGTCCCGTGAACGGATAATACCTAGGAGCTATAAAGGAAGGAGGGGTTTAGAGTCCTATGAAGGTCCCTCCGGGGGGCGTAGCGAGAAGAGGAAGGCTGTCGCTCACTCATCATCTCGTCGTAGCGGATTGGAGGATGATCTTAAAGAATTCCTAGAATGGAGAAAAAAGAAAGTGGAAAAGAGCACACTGCCCAGTCAAGTAATCAGCACTTACTTACCTTTCTCCGAGGATATTCAGAAAGAGCCATTTCCTGACAAGTTCAAACTCCCGTCATTGCCTTCCTATGATGGTACCATAAGCCCTAAGGATCATATCCTTAAGTTCAAGACAATTGTAGAGTTTTACACCCACTCAGATGCTATTTTATGCAAGATATTCCCTACAACCTTTGTTGATGCTGCACAGTCTTGGTTCAACAATTTACCCCCTGCTAGTATACATTCTTTCTCTGATTTCAACAAGCAGTTTATCAGTAGATTTGTCTCTAGTATTCCTGCACGGAGGGAGACCTTGTATCTTGAAACCATTGTACAAAATAAGGGAGAAAGCCTGAGAGAGTATGTTGCTCGATTTAATATGGAAGCCATAAAGATTCCCAACCTGGATCATTCCAGGGTGATCAAGGCAATTATAAAAGGCACTAATAACCCACCTTTCTTCAACTCACTCACAAAGAATGCCCCGACAGACCTTAAGGCATTGATGGACAAATCAAAGAAATATATCAAGTAGGATGATGCTTTTCAAACCAACCGGTTTGCACCTAAACGGAAAGAGGAATTTGAAGATCCCTCTCCTACAAAGAAAGCCAACCACTTAGCACCTCTCGTCATGAGGTCTTGATGGCAATCAGAGATAAGGAATATGTGAGATGGCCTAAAGAAATACTCTCGAACCCTAAACACCGAGATCAAGGGAAATATTGCCATTTCCATAAGGCAATCGGGCACAGTACAAACGAGTGTCATCAACTGATGTTTGAGATAGAGAGACTCCTCAAAGAAGGACACCTGAGAAATTTCATAAGGAGAGAGGATAGGATAATCAAATCCTCTGAGGAGGCAACCGCTTCTAGGAATCAGAAAGACAAGCAACCGATGATTCCTCCCAACACAGGGACCTGCTGGATTATTCACTGGATAGCTGGAGATGATTCTGGGAGTGGAAAAAGGAGATTCGGTAGAAAGAAGAACAGAATAAGAGAGGAAGATCCTCTCAGGACCTACCTCATAACCTTTGGTCCCGAGGATGGAATCGGAGTGGTGATGCCTCATACAGATGCTATGGTAGTTATGGTTGTGATCAACAATTTCAGAGTAGAGAGAGTCTTAGGAGATGATGGAAGGTCCATGAATTTGCTACCCTATCATGTCTTTAAGAAGAAGGGAATCAGAGAACATTGCCTGCTCCCAGTATATTCCTGACTGAGAGGCTTAGGAGATTTCCCTGTAGAAGTCAAAGGTAAAATCACTCTTCCTATTATATTGGGAGAGACAAATCCAAAAGGAGAAGTAGTGAAAGGAAGAACGATGATGAGTTTATAGTAGCGGAGCTGTCGATTGCGTATAATGCCATAATTGGTAGGCCAATTCTCTATGAATTCTATGCTATCACTTGCATTCGATATTTGTGCATGAAGATGCCTTCAATCGATGGACTAATTACTGTCAGGGGAAGACAATTCGAGGCGAAATATTGTCATTCGATCTCTCTGAGTCCATCTCTAGAAGATGAAGTGTTAATGGCGGAACAAATACTAATGGGAAGTGGAATACTCGACCAGCGAACTGAGCCTATTGGGGAGCTGGAGTCAATGGTCATATGCCCCGAGAGCCCAGAAAAATGCACTCATGTAAATGGCCAGTTGTCACATGAGCATAAGTCCTTAGTCAGGAAATTTCTCCAAAGTCACCAGGCTGATTTTGCTTTTAGGCCCTCAGAAATGCCAGGTATCGATCCAAGTGTGAAGACTCATAAACTCAATGCTGACCCTGGTATTGAACCAATAAAGCAGAAAAAATGCTTCTTTCCCCCACACAAGCAAGATGCAATTGACAAAGAGGTGGACAAGTTAATTGAAGCATGATTTGTGAGAGAGGTTGATTATCCCACTTGGTTAGCCAATGTAGTGCTAGTTAAAAAGACCAACGGGAAATAGAGGCTATGTGTTGATTTCACGGACCTTAATAAGGCGTGCCCCAAAGACTGCTTTCCTTTGCCTTCGATAGATAAATTGGTGGATGCTACTGCTGGGTACGAGTATTTAACCTCTTTGGATGCTTTGTCAGGATACCACCAGATTCCCATGGATCTAGAAGATGAAGAGAAGACAGCTTTTATTACTGAAAAGGGAATTTACTACTATCGGGTTATGTCGTTCGGCTTAAAAAATGCAGGAGCCACTTACAAGCGACTTATAAATAAAATTTTCAAAAGCCAGTTGGGGAGGGATCTTGACACATACGTTGATGACATGATTGTGAAGAGCAAGACCTTTGAAGAACACCTAATCGACTTGCAGGAGATCTTCGGAGTCCTCAGTCAGTATGGTATAAAACTAAATCCTGATAAATGCTCTTTCTTTATCAGAGGAAGGAAGTTCTTGGGATACAAAGTCAGCTACAAGGGGATCGAGCCAAATCCTGAGAAGGTGCAAGCTATTTTAGAGATGCCATCTCCTAAGAGTCCTAAAGATGTGCAGAGACTGACAGGAAGAGTTGTTGCTTTACACTGATTCAGCTCAAAATCTGCTGAGAAATGTCCATCTTTCTTCTGGAAGTTGAGAAAAGCTTCGGCCTTTGAGTGGACAGAAGAATGTGAGAGAGCCCTCAGAGCCTTGAAAGACTATTTACAATTGCCCCACATCTTGAGTAGACCACTGTCAGGAGAGGGCTTATTCATTTACTTAGCCGCATCGGATTATGTTGTGCGTACAGTTCTGGTTCGAGGGGAGGGCAAGATCCAAAAACCAGTGTACTATGCGAGTAGAGTCCTTGGTGGATCTGAATTAAACTACACCTCCATCGAAAAGTTGTTATTTTCATTATTGATTGCTGTGAGGAAGTTTCGGGTTTACCTTTTAGGGCATCAAGGAGTTGTGAGGACAAACATGCCTCTCAGACAAGCCCTACAGAGGCCTTCCACGGCTGGTAGGATGACAGTATAGTCAGTAGAGATTGGTGGATATGGGTTAAAATACGAGCCCAGGAAGGATATCAAAGCGCAAGCCCTTGCCGATTTCATTGTAGAATGTTGTTTCAATGAAGTCAGTGGGAAGAATGAGCCCCAAGAAGAGAAGAAACAAGCGTATTGTCTCCTACCCAGCACCTCTACGGGGAAAACCTATGAGTGGAACTTGTATGTTGACGGTTTATCCAGCTTAGAAGGAGGAGGAGCTAAGATAGTGCTCAAAGGACCACATGGGTTCCTAGTAAAACATGCTCTCAAATTTGCTTTTCCTTTCTCAAATAATGTCTCCGAGTACGAAGCTCTCATCAATGGCTTACAGTTAGCAGAAGCGGTAGGAGTCTCAAACCTGAAAGTACATAGTGATTCACAACTAGTTGTGAACCAGGTGGGGGGAACATTTGAGGTGAAAGATGAAACAATGGGTTTATACCTATAGTAAGTAAGGGAAATATTGAAGAGCTACCAGTAGAGGGGAATTCCCATGTGCGTTGTTCAAATCCCCAGGTCAAAAAATACCTTAGTAGACCCTCTCAGTAAAATGGCAGTGACAGAAGATTCTACATTTGATGACGTCCATATGAAAATACTATCCTCCCCAAGCACATCCAAAATTCTTGAAATCCTCCCTATACAAGAAAAAGTGTCTTGGATGGATCCTATAGTTCAATTTTTAGAGACAGGAGAACTCCCAAGAAACCGCAAAGAAGCTCTCAAGTTATCCCTAAGAGCATCCAGATTCGTATTGCTGAACGAAAAATTATACAAGAGAGGGTATCATAGTCCCCTTTTGAGGTGCCTATCCGAAGAAGAGGCAGGGTATGTTCTGAGAGTGGTACATGAAGGAGTCTGCGGGAGTCATATTGGAGGACGAGCTTTATGTAATAAGATTATAAGGCAGGGATACTTCTAGCCCAGACTCTCTAAGGATACTTCAAAATTTGTGAAGAAATGTGACGTCTGTCAAAGGTATGGTAACGCTATCCATATTCTTGCCAATAGTCAGATCCCTATTCCAGCCCCATGGCCTTTCGCACAGTGGGGAATTGACATTTTAGGTCCATTTCCCCCAGTGCCTGGACAAAAACGCTTCATAATTCTTGCTGTGGAGTACTTCACTAAATGGGTTGAGGCTAAAGCCTTAGCAATAATTATTGCCCAAAAGGCCATAAATTTCCTTTGGAAGAATGTGATATGTAGGTTTGGGGTGCCGAAAATATTAATCTCTGATAATGGGAAACAATTTAATTGTGTTAAGTTCAAGGAATTTAGTTCTGTTTGTCACCCATAAACCAACGGGCAGGCTGAGGCATCTAACAGAACCATTTTTTAAGGGCTAAAGAAGAGAGTTAACGGTACTAGGGGCGATTGGGCAGAGGAGTTACCTAGCATTTTATGGGTTTATAGGACTACTCCAAGGACCCCCACTAGGGAAACTCGTTTTTCTCTAACTTATGGGACAGAAGCTGTCATCCCTGTGGAAGTAGGAGTTTATACTCAGAGGGTAGAATGTTATGATTTAGAGAAGAATGAAGAGGAGCTGAGAATAAATCTTGATCTACTTAAGGGCTTAAGGGAGGAAGCCTCTGTCAGGATAGCAGAATAAAACAGAAGAGCAGCTAGCTATTTTGATGTTAAAGTCAAATCCAGAACTTTGAAAGTAGGAGACTAGACACTTAGAAATTTGAATGCCACTGGGGGAAGAGAAGGTCAGGGGAAGTTATCACCCACATGGGATGGACCCTACAAGATAATGGGGGTTATTCGTCCTAGAACCTTTTACCTAGCTGACCTGGAAGGGAATCGCCTCCCACATGCATGGAACTCCCAGCACCTAAAGAAGTATTATCAGTAAGAAATTATCTTTCTTGTATGGTTTTCTTTATTTTGTAAGGATAACAGGAACTCCTCTCTATCCTCTATGATCAATATGTCTATGTATTTGGAGTTCACTATTTCCTCTGTTATGTATATCTATGAATGAAAGATGCTTTCTCCCTCATAGAGAAGGGAAGCATTTTTTTATGAAATCTGGCAATATTTCTATCTTACAATTTCTCAGTCTTGGTAATCTCTTAATTGCGTACAAGAGCAAAACTAAATGCCATGAAAGATCCTGTGAGAAAGTGATACATTAAATTCTCAAAATTCATGAGCTAATATCTATATATTCCTTCCTTTTCAACGTGAAAAGGACATTTCCTTAAGTGAGGTGAACCGAGAAAAGAATGCATTCAATTATCAAAATAAAGTTAAGTCTCTAGAAGTGAGACAAAACACACCATCAAAGACGCCAAAGACGTCAAAAGCACCTGTGCAGAATTTCTCTCAGGAAATCCTCTGAGTCCACAATCAACATATTGACAATCAAATAAAGCACAAGCAAAACAAGGATGAAAAAGTATATCCTTCGACAAACAACCAGACTATTCAAAATAAACGCCTTAAACAGGTGAAGCTGCTTTATGTGGATAAACACACCATAGGCTATCACACTTAACTATCCAAAAAATCAAGATGAGAGTTATATCTAACTAGAAGTAAAGCTAAAATGCATCACCCTCCAACTACGAGCTCTCGGGTTTATAGAGCTTGGTGGGGGAGGAAAAGGGAACAACATCTTTTTCCTTGCTCTCCGGAGGATCTTGAACCACCTCCTGAGACTCCACCTCACTGGCAGGAAGATCTAGCATCCTTGTGACAGCATCACTAGTGTCAAGCTTTCCCTCTCCAGACTGATCCTCTCCCTGGTTATCACCTAAATCTTCACCAACAGTGTCAAAGGCAGAAAAATCTTGGCTGGGGAAACGTTTTTTAATCTTCTTCAATAAAGTATGCCACCCAGTGGTGTAGTATTATATAGCATATGAGGTAATCTCCTCACTGTACTCATCAGACCTCCTAAAACTTTCAACAACTCTTTCGGTGGCTCTCTCTACAGCTTTCTGGATAGCAACCTCCTTTTCACCCTCTTTGTCGAGCAGATCCTTCTTCAACCAGAGAATTTCTTAGCGCACTTTTGAGGTAAGCTTAAAGGATTGCTTCCTCTTAAATTCCAAAATGGCAACAACTTTTTTCAATTCTTCATTACTGTCAGCCAACTTGGCATGACGATCCTTGAGATTCTCAATCTCTTCTTTCAAAGAGTCATTCTCGTCAAAAACTTTATTGATTTCTTCTTGGAAAGACATAGTCTTCAGCTCTAATTCATGAAGGGACCCAGAGAGCTACATTCAGAAAACAAGAAACAAATTAGAGTCAAATGAAAGAAAACCACAGAAAGATAAAGAAAAGAAAAACAGAATGATGCCATACCAATTAGGCGCCATGAGCTAAACGAATGTGCAAGGAAGAGCCGGTTGTGTCCTGATGAATAACATGTTCATTTGAGCCAATGTAGGGAGTCCGGAGAAGTCCGGGGTACGCAATTCCTTGAAGAGAAAATCCTACTCCAAGGTACCTGTTGATCAGGAGAGTGGCTAGCTTCTGAATGGGAGTGTCTGGAGTGACATCAAATATAGGAGTGTTGTCAAGATCAACTTTGGGAGCCTTCTCCCTCTTGAGCACAGTACTCCTGTCATTAAGGCTAGCCACAACCTCCCCAGCAGTCAAGGCCCCATACCTTTTTAACTTCTTTGAATGGAATTTCCCCTCTTCTCCTTCAGAATCAGACTCAGAAGCCACGTCGGTTGGCTCAGAAAGCACCTTCTTTCCTTTTCCTTTATAGGTGGGCGGAGGAGCTTTTCTCTTCCTCTGCTTTGTCTCCACTGTAAGGAGATCCTTTATCACCACAGCGGCAGCCTTCTTTCGAGTCATTACCCCAGAGTAAGGCTCCGCCCACTTTTCCCCGGAGACATCTGAGTCCTTAGTCTCCACGGATTTACCCCTAGAGACACCTGATGCTCGCTCGCTTTTGACCTTCGCCATACGCATTACATCTGCAGGAGACAGCTTGAATTTCACCTCCTTGGAAGACACCATGGTCTCCTGGTGAACTAAACAGGAAACAACAGCATTCATTAAAATAAAATATTAGCATTAGGCGTTTCTATCAAAAACTACCAATGCAAAAATAATACAACCTACCCAAATCCTTCAAAGGGCGACTCGCTATGATGCTCTAAATATCATAAACCTTACCCTCTCTCGCAATCATCTCGAAATTAAATTTTTCTTCCTCAGTAAGACTAGGCAGTTGTCTTACCTCCTCATGAGCCTCCTGCCAGTCCAAGCTAAAACCCCACTTATTCATTCGGCTATTTTCTCTCAACTTAGCCACTAGAAACTTGTTCCTCCAAGATTTATCAACATCGGGGGAATTACTAAAAAGCACCAATTTAGGACGAGCATTGAATATACTGAACCCACTAGGCAACCTTTTATACTTGAAGAAATGCCTAAACAAATCGATAGTAGTGGAAATCCCTAACTTTTCACATAAAATGCAAAAGGAAGAAATCACCAAAATCCCATAAGGAGTCATAAACCTGGGACATCTATAGTAAAATCTGAAAATCTCTATGAAAAAGGGAGGAGGAATGTCTAATCCAAACTCTATTTGCTTCACAAAAAAGGTCATCTCCCTACTATCCCTCTGAGCATCCGACAACTCAGAGGAATTCCCAAGAACCCACACTCTCTCGTTCTTAGAAGGTCTCTAATTTGAATGGCCTCATAATTATAAGACCGACCCTTCAAAGCTTTTATGAAATGCTTGAAGGTAGCATTAGAGAAAAATTTATCTAACTCAAGTTCCCCACTCATAATTACGTGAAATAAGAAGAGAAAATAAAGAAATGTGAGAGGCTTACCTATTCCACACAAGTGAAGCTTCCCCAGAAACCCTAAAAGGAACGCACTGTCAGAAACGAGAAAGGAAGGAAATACTAGAAGAGCAAAATGAGAAAGAGATTTAAAAAGAAGATGGAAGATTTTTAAGTCTCTAAAAGTTATATTTAATGGGGAGAAGATGAAAAGCTCGGCGGCTACACACGAAAACACGTCCAAAAATTTAACTCCCCATCAACCGCATATTGGGGAACGTAGGGTGATTGACGGCTGTCAGCAAAAGTCTGAAATTTGTAGGTAACCGTCGCCACTTATCACTTAGGGGAAATCCGAAGTGAAAAAATCCCCTAAGACCAAATGCAGTCTCAGGACTGGAGAGGGGGGAGGGGGGGACTACTGATGATACATTAAAATATCCACCCAATGATAAAGAGACACATGTACAAAGGCTCTCTCTCCCGACACGTCAGCTATCTTTTGACTTGTTAACCCGCCAACTAAGACTCTACTGTGCTGAAGAAGACCCCTGAGCCTCTAAGGCATCTCCAATGACTCTCAGGATAATCATATCTCCTGAGAGTCAAATATAGCACCATTCTGACGTGCATTAAATTCATGTTCACCTACTTCACTTTTGCAGATGCAGTCACTGTTCC
The DNA here is from genome assembly GCA_949634005.1 of Mallotus japonicus. Classification (NCBI taxonomy): domain Eukaryota; kingdom Viridiplantae; phylum Streptophyta; class Magnoliopsida; order Malpighiales; family Euphorbiaceae; genus Mallotus; species Mallotus japonicus. The sequence continues at coordinate 13,397 of CATIWK010475591.1, forward strand.
TGAAAAATAGCCTCACGTGCCCCTATATTTTGCTGTAGTGTCAGAACCCTTGACCAATCACATCACACTCTTCTACCAACTTCATGCAAATAAAAAGGGACCAAATGGAGAACAATGGGTATTATTCTTTTTTACTTCTTCTTCTTCCTTTCGAACGCTTCTTCTCTCCTTCTTGCTACTAAACCAGACAGAGCTACCATTTCCCATTATTTATTTTCTTTCTTTCCTTTTTTCTTCTCTTCTTTCTTTATCTTCTAAAGTCTATTTCACCTTGAATTAGATAATCCTTATGAGAAACCTCTCTTATTTGACCGTCGGAGGGGTTTTGGAACCTCCAAAACCCTTTTGACCATTGTTTGTTGACTAAGTGCAGAGGTCCAAGTGTTGAGCTGGAACTGGAGGTCCGAAGTACCCACATCACATAGCCAGAATTGTTGAAAAAAACCCTGAAGCATATCCAATCATTGCCATTTCCCAAGAAAACCATGTCTTCCATTTCTTGTTTGTATTTCTTTTTTGCTTTGGTTTAAGAGATGGCTTGTCGTATGGAACACGAATCTGCATCCCGCATAATCCACTGTTGTTGGCATAAGAGTTTGGATCATTCATCCTGTCCATTTGAGGGGCATTTGGAATGCGATCCTTTAATCTGTTGTTGCTCAAATCCAAGTAACTAAGTTCCAGGATCTTTGCTAATGTCTCAGGAATTTCGTCAGAGAGATGGTTGTGGGATAAATATAGGCCCTCCAAGCTTTGTAAATCGCCAAGACTCGTGGGTATCTTTCCTGAGAGCTTGTTACAGGACAAGTTTAATGACTTCAAACCTTTCCGGCCACCTAAACTGCTAGGAATTTCACCTGATAATTGGTTGTTTGATAGGTCTAAAAAAGTATACATTTGAAGGTGTTGGTTTGGTAGACCTTGCCTTAACTTCTTCCAAAAGATTTCCAAGTCTTGTAATCAGTTCGGATATCCTAGATAATGAGTGCTTGTTAGATCAGTGATGGTTAATGAGGCTTCATGGCTGTTAATCATGCCAGTGAGAGATCCTAAACTGGTTGGGATCTTGTTGTCCAGGTTATTGCTAGAGAGATCGAGAATTTGAAGAGAAGTAATATTTGATAAAACTATTGGAATTGGTCCTTTGAATGAATTATTTCTGAGATTCAAAACTTGGAGAGAGGACATCTGGGAAAAAGAATCAGGAATTTCACCAATTATGTTGTTGCCATGAAGATCAAGATACCTGAGCCCACTTAAGTTAGTAAAATCCTGAGGCACGATACAAGAAAACTCGTTCTGACTCAGTATAAGCACTTTTACACTCACTGGAAAAGTCACAAGAACCTTTCCAGAGAGTCTATTGGAGGAAAGATCCACATAAAGCAATAAAGAACTTGAATTAAAATCTGGAAAATTTTCATCCTCGGTTGTAAAAGTTTGTTGCCTGACAAGTTCAATAAGAGCAGGTTAGACATATTGGAGATGGATTTTGGAATGAACCCAGTAAAACTATTGGTTGACAAGTCAAGCATCTGAATTGCATTAGCTTCTCCAATATTTTCAGGCAACAATCCATGGAAATTGTTTCTTGAAAGTATAAGAGAGTAAAAAGTTAGAGAATGAAACAACCAGTTCGGGATTTCGCCAAAGAGAAAATTACTTCATAAATTAAGTACTGCCAAGTTCTCCATCTTTTGCACTGATGAAGGGATCTCTCCTGAAAACTTGTTGTCATTCAGATATAGATATGAAATATTGGTGACGTTTCCAATCTCAATTGGTATCTCCCTGGAAAGCAAATTGTATCACAGATCCAACAAATCTAAGTCCTGCAACAGCAACAGTGATGATGGAATTGCTCCTGAAAATCTGTTCCTGTCGAGTGACAATGCTTGCAAGTTTGTGAGATTGCCAATCTCTACAGGAATCTCTCCATGCAGTAAGTTAGTAGACAAGTAGAGTTCTTGCAAGTTGCAATGACGTTGCAAGTTGAGCCTGCTTAATGTCCCCTCAATCAAATTGTCACTGAGTTCAAGAATCTCTAAATGCCTCAAAGAGAACAGCTGAGGAGGAATGAAGCCAGTGAAGCTATTTCCTTCCATGAAGAGTTCTTCAAGTCGAGTCAAATTGGCAAGCCCGTCAAACATATC
>CATIWK010475708.1:0-26292 GCA_949634005.1 Mallotus japonicus
GAGTTGGCCCAATGCATTAATGTCCAATTTATTTATGACATGGGCTTTTGGATTAAGAGTTAGCCCAAATGTTAATTAGTCCATTTGTTTATGGATTGGGTTATTGAATCAAGAGTTGATCCAATGGCTTAAACCCAAGTCTATTAACATATTATTTGATTTTAATAAATCAAATGAATATGTGTATATTAGTTGACAAGTGTAAGCACTAGATAGTGTAGAGAAAATCAATAGTTGATAATCTCTACATCCATTTGCTTTGGACTCTAGTGGCTTAATTAATTGTTAATTAAATATAACAAATGGTTAAGTGGTGGGGTCAAGAATCTCTACACTTTATCACCAACCAATGATATGATAAAGTGAAAAGCAAATATTTATTGGGTTGGTGATGACCAAAAATGTGGAGAGCTTTTGAAGAAGAAAGAAATATATACTAGATATATACACTAAAACCTTTAAGTGTTAAGAACACACAAAGCCCTTGTAAGAGATCAAATTGAGAGAGCTTGAGTGGTCATCAAGGAGAGGAATCAAGGTTCAATTGATCAAGGCAAGGCAAAGGATTTGGATAGCTTGGTGTTTCAAGCTAGAGGTCTCACACTTGGGAGACTCAAGAGCTAGCCAACCATTGTAGTAGATAATTGTGGTTATCATCAACCATTGAGAAACTAGTAAGTTTCTTGAAACTTAGAAATCATAGGTTGTTGATTTCATGTGTTTGTGATGCCATGATTAATTAGTTATGTGTTGATTGCAAATTGAATCCTTGGGCATCGAATTCTAGATTGGATCTAGGTTTGTGTTTGAGAAAATTTTTTGTAATTTACTCAACTAGGATTGGATCCTTAGAATACAATCATAATTCCTTTCAGATCTATCACAAGGGGTTTCTTTATCTGCTGATACACTCTGCTCAAGGCTAAACTCATGCAATTTGGAGGCCGTATGGTCCGAATTTGGCAGTGTCCGAGGGTAAGTCTTGGGTTTGGTGATTTGCAGCTTTGTGTAGATGAGAAGGTTCTCTTATTGATGACAATGAACCTTGTCTCTTCAGATACTTGGGACAGATTGCTTCTGATCGTGGAATAAAGGATTTGGCTAAGGATTTCCTTTTTGGAAGAGCTCTGAACCAAGGACCATAAGCTTGGTTGGAATTCACCACTCAATCAATCTCTTCTTGGGTGTTGAACACTTTACAGTTGTTGGTTTGATGATCCATGAGCCCACAAAGGTAGCAGAAAAATGGGAGTCTTTCATAACGGAAGTGAATCCAATCTTCCTTCCTTGGTCGTCGGTTCCATAATCCTTTAGGCAATGGCTTAGTGATATCTAAAGAGACTTTGGTTCTCATAATAAGATCCCAGTCCTCATCATTAATCATTAATTCTTCTGTTTGGACCATCCCATTGAAGATTGAATCATCAATATCTTAAGCATTACATAGAGTGATTTGATTTATAGGGAGGCTTGAGATTTGGATCTAGATGTTTTCTTGAGAGAAATCAATTTCATCAAGGGTCTGGTTAAGTTTCCATATTTTGAGAATGAATAAGCTTTTGTGTATTGACCAATGAGTGCCATCTAACATTCTCATCTTGTCATTCATAGATTCAAACTTAATAAGAAAAGTATTGTTACCGTTAAGCTTTTGCACTTGAAAGTTGTCTATGAAAAACCATGTTTGGGATAGGATGTGTTACACTAGGTTTGGCAAATACTTTCTGGTGTTGAATATCGTTCCTATCTGTAGAAAAAGGGACTTGGGGGACACATTCTCCATAGCTTCTTCAAGCGTTAGAGAACGAGTCTGGTTGCTCAAAATCTTAGCATCCTCTACTATTTTTGAGCTTGAGCTGCCTGCTATAACTATAGCATTTTTCAAGTTTGTGTTATTATAGAGATAAGAGTTTTGGTGTTGCATGGTGGTGGGTTGAGGGAAGCAAAAATATTGAGGGTAGCTGAGAGGTTTTAAGGGGGGATGGAGGAATTTGGATAGATTTTGTTTAAAAAAAACTCTAACTTAGAGACTTACTCTGCACTATTCTAGAGAGAGATGACCCATCCTCTCACCTTTAGATAGCTATCAACTTATGTTTAGTATTAAAGCACCAAACTTGTCATTATGAAATAAGAAGAAAAAAAACAAGATTAATCATTATTACTATCGATATTAGAACTGCAACAGCAACCACAATTTCACATCAAAAGCGAACCACAAAAAGAACCCAAATGGTCGCTGCCCGATTATCAATATCACGATTCATAAAAGAGCTTTTGATTTAATTGAAGATAACAAAACGATATTAAATTGGAGAGAACATAATAAGGAGTTTGAAAGAGAGTAGATTTATAATAGGAAAAAATTTTAAAAAATGAGAAAGAAATGATCTGATCGTTTTTGTTAGAGTGGAGAGGTGTGATTGTTGTGAATAGTGTTGTAGGGAAAAAGGAAGAGGTGCTTTAGGGTTAGAAGTATTTGGCAGATACTAGGGCCATTTTGCCATTTTATTTATTAGTGATATATGGTAAATGAATTGGTAACTATGCAAAAGATGGAGTCCATTTGATTCTAATAAGCACACAGTGACTACAAAAAAAGGACGCTGATAGACGTTGTGACTCGTGATGTCTCGGGTCCTACTGAAACACAAAAATTTTTTGAGCAATTCCAATACTACCCCCAATGATAATTAATATTTATTTTTTTGGTTTTTATTTCTTTTGAAAATTCAATTTTTTAAATAATTTTTTTTTAAATTTAAAACCTAAGGATACTAGGATGAACTCGTCATGCAATTTAAACACTTATAACTTGTAATTATATCTGTGTGTATATAAATATATATTGTAAATACGAAAAAAGAGGGGCAAAATGGTAATGTGTGGCAAAGTGTGACGTCTCACCTCGGGACACATATCATTTTCCTTTAAAAAAAATTAACCATTTAAATAAAAATAACTGAAAAGGACACTTTTGCAATTTTTCCTTATAAAAATAAAATAAAATAACACAAAAACAAAATCATTTTTTGGTTGCTAACCCAAAAAAATTCACAAACACAGCCGACACAGGTGTCATCTAAGGAATCAAAACACAATCTCTAGATAAAACAGCTAAAAATTGAGTGGCAATCAGTTTCCCTTTCTTGTTCGTATTCCAAAATCTCCCTTTTTATCACTTCCATCATGTCTTTTACATCATCCTCTTCGTTTTACTACAAGAATCCATGGCTACTATAACACTTGCCCTCTCCAGCTCTTCTCTCATAAAACCCACTTCAAAATTCACACTCTTTAGCATCAAAGCTTTTACCAGACCTCAGAAGACATCAAATTTAGCTATGGCTGCAACTCCTCCTGCTACCGCTACTAAGGTATCCCCTGCCGTGATTGTTGGCGGTGGAAGAGTGGGAAGGGCCTTGCAAGAAATGGGTAGTGGTCAAGATTTGCTTGTCAAGAGAGGCGAGCCTGTGCCACTCGATTTTGAGGGTCCAATTCTAGTCTGTACGAGAAATGATGATCTTGAGGCTGTTTTAGAAGCTACTCCTAAGTCTAGATGGAACGGTACAAGCTATAACCACCTGATTATTATAAAGATTGAATCTTTCTTGATACAGTTTGTTGAATTGCCTCATTATTGGAATTATTTTATGTGAAAGTTTCGATTTTTTTTAATGTATGCTTGAGTGGGTGTTGATAGTTTAGCAGATTTGGTCTTTTTCCAGAATGGGATGCTGGAACCATGGCTTGAAAGCAAAGGTCTAGTAGATGCAGACCAGGTGCTGGCATATTTTGCTGTTGCAAAGCTTGGAGAACCTCCTACTGATGGAAAGACTGATACCAATCCTGAAGGATTGACTGCAGCATATGGAAAATGGGCTTCTGCTGTGGCTGCAAGATTACATGCTGGAGGCCTATCTTGCAAGGTAAAAAAAGAATTCTGTTATAGTCAATGCCATGGAATTATTTGGGGGTACTCTTTTAGTGTATAGATTCTGTGATTTTATATTGTAATTGAGGTTTGATGGGTATGAAATGGGAGGAAGGTTAGTTTAAATTAGCCTAGAGCTGCAAATTTGAGCTGAACCTTAGTTGCTGCGGACTTGGACTTTGTTTTTCGAACTTCTGAAGCACTAAGTTTATTGTGTTATCCATTGATGACCTGTGTCCCCAATTTTTATATTAAAAGCTATGTGAAGCATATTTATATATTTTTTCAATGTAATCAGGTCCTTAACAAGGAGGCTTTTCAGAAGCAAATGTTAGAGAAGCTGATATGGATTGCAGCATTCATGCTTGTTGGAGCTCGTCACCCAGGGGCAACTGTGGGGGTTGTGGAGAAGGAGTATAAATCTGAGGTAATATATATTTTTGGAAGTATCAAATTTGCTTAATTGTGTACTGCTATTCTGAATTATGTCATAAATGATAATTATATGTTTTAACTGCCATCATTTGGACTGTAGCAAATCTAGTGTGCAGCTGGTGTTTACGAAGTCTAAAGTCCATATGTAATCATCTGGTTTATGGTGTATGACCCATATGCTTTTACTCCATATACATGATATAATTGTGATAATAAAATTTCCTTTGGCACCATGTTACTATCTATTTTCTATCCTGTATTTCTGGTTATGTTGTTACGTAAATGATGACCTGTTCTTAACTCTTAAATTATAATACGAGTGAAAATTCCACACTTTAATTATTTCTGATTCTCGTCTTCATGTCAAGTGGGATAGAATTATGATACAAAAATGGAAAATTTTCTGTCTTATAATTGCACAAGCAAATTGGTCGCTCATCAACATCATGACCATTGTTTCTGTTTATGGACATGATTTCCTTAGTTCATTGTACTACTAGTGCAATGCACTAATCTAATCCGTTTATCGATGCGGTTGGCCAATGTGCATAGTTGAGATGAATGTCCTTACTCAATGAACTTTTAATCTTTTAAAACCTTATGTTTAAGTAGGGGCAACACACACAACTAGTTGATGCTGAGATTTTTGCTTTCAGGTGTCTATCCTCATTTCAGAACTTGCATCTGCAGCAGCTGCCGAAAAGGGAATAGTATTTGAAGAAGGTGTTGAGGAAAGGTTATGTGCTTATGCAAGAGCAGTTGCCCATTTCCCAACAGCTGTTAAAGAGGTAAAATTACTATTTGAGCTTTGTGTTTGAGCATGTACTGGTTAGCATGAATTCTAGTTCTTTCAAGCTGCCCATTAGCTCAACTAGTCAAAATAATACTCTTATTTCAAGAGATCTGGGACTGGATTATCCTGGCACACTCGGAATGCGAAGAGCAGAGAGAATGCAGAATTGCAAACTATTATTCGGTTCAAATGATTGGATTCGAAAACTGAAAATCTCATTTTCAACTTTGATTCTTGCAGTTCAAATGGAGGAACGGTTGGTTCTATTCTCTCTCTCAGAAAGCAATTGCTGAAGGGAAACCCGATCCATGTCCCCTGCATACTGCCTGGCTTAAGGAGTTAAAAGTTATCTAGGTTATCATGAGTTGGAATGCATGCTCTTAAGAATACCTTGTAAAATTCAAGTGTAATAGTTGGCATATTTGAACTCTCAAGTGTAATGGTTGGCATATTTGAACCTCTATTTGCGATATACCTATGGAAATCTCTCTCATTCTTTGCACATATACGAACTGGAGTTTGGGAACTGGATTAATGAAGCTAGTTTGAAATTGATTTGTGCGAGTCACCTAGTGTGAGGATATTCCGGTTACAGTTTGAAACTTCCAATGGGTGGGAAAGAAAAGAAAACTTGAAGTTGGAATTTAAAACAAGCACAACCACAGAGCAACTATGACCCATTGATAGACAAAATACAGTCCAAAACTAAGCAGCAATTCGTAGCTAGCCAGCGGAGGAGCCGAGAGAGTTGCAGAGACTTGAACTAAAAAAAATCTGCAAGCAGAGACTTGAACTAAAAAAAATCTGCAAGGCCAATACCTCTTGCTTAAGCCACTGCAACTAAATGCTTTTGTTGCAGCACAATGGTGCTGCACCTGCACTTGCCAGTAGTACAAATCACTGCACTTTTAACTCTATTGGAAACCTCAATTGAGCTCATATAGCCTATTTCTGATATTTAACTCTCTTAAGTTATTATTTGCCTCTAGCCATAGGGTAATTTTAACATTGATTTGATGCTCAGAGCATTTTCCTTTGAAATACATACGAACTACCTCTCCTTTCTCTTGATCATCTTTTTAATTGTTCAATAAAAATTAGGAACTCAATTTCACCCAAGATCTGAAAACATAAGCTTCATGCAAGTACTGGGATTCACATGGTCATTTTATTATTATCATTATTATTCCAAGAAAATTGAACAAGCTCAAGTAATTTGCATCCTTTCCTAGGTGGATCCATGGGAAAAGCAACGCCATTAATCAGATTTAGTCATTTAGATAAATAACAGACATCATATCTGGTGCTGGATTTGTTGCTACAATCATTGAGAGCGCTGCTGCCATATGGTATTGTACCAACTATTCCTATCACTTTATTCAGATTGGCTAGAGAAGCATAATTTCACATTATTGCCGTTTAGTTGACCTGTGTTGGCAAGAAAAATGTGCATGTCCACTGCTCTCCCACTGCCATATCCACGGCTGCCTGAAAAACATGGGAAGAGACAAAACAATGAGGAAATCCTACAAAACCAACAAGTAAAAGGAAGCTACAGTCAACCATTCCAAAGTTCAATACTGACATGTAAGAGCAAGCAATTATAGACAGTAAAAAATGTTGGGATACATTTCTATTGTAACTCATGCATGCTAATAAATGCATTTTCATTAGTAAGGTAGTTCTTACTAGATCCACACATGCATAAGCAAGTAGCAGATGAGTTTCACAGCTCATGCTATTTTTAATGGCTCTGTCATTTTACAGTATTTCTGAAGCAGCAGCAATTTTGCAGCCGCTTAATTTGTCTCCTTTCGCCTGTATAGTTAGTATCTCCCTACTAAGGCTTTCAACTGCCTCCTCAACTTTTCAAATGAAAACAGCATTTATGGCCATAATACTTCAGAAGTAGCAATTCATCAATAAGCAAAGCTGGAAAGGTTAAACCTCAGCTGACAAGATCAAGGACAAAGAATTCAAACAAATATTGAATTTGATTGTTCTTTACATTATGAGCAAAATGGTGGATTCGACCTCAAGAGCAAGCATGGAGCCAAATGATAAAAAAATTTAAGTTAGTTTGTTTAATTTCATATTTCAAAATTAATTAGCTTGATTTGGACGAATTTTTAAGTTATTTTCCGTTTTAGAATCAATAAGGAAAATTCAAGAAGATTCGACAAGATTTGAGAAGATTCAAGGATATCCAAGTCAAAGTCAAAAAGTAAAAAGTCAAAGTCAAAAAGTAAAAAAATCAAAGTCAAATAGTCAATAAGTTAAGGGTCAAGGGTCAACTTGTTGAGTTGTCATTTTGCTTAGTTGTAATAAGTTGTCAATTTGACTTTTCAATGTTAAGTTGTCATGAGTTGTCAATTTGACTTTTCAATGATGAGTTATCATGAGTTGTCATTAGTTGTTCTATTTTGAAGGAATCCTCTTTAGTTAAAGGATTTTCATTTATAGGTATCTTTAAGAATAAGTAAGAAAACATTTTCGTTCAAGGATTAAGATTTTTACATGCCTATATAAGGGCTTAAATAATGTAAAACGAAGTTAGTGATTGAAATATTAAAAAGTGAGGTTTTTCCTTAAACTTTGTTCTTTTGAAACTTTGCAAGTTTACTTTGAATTGTTTCACTTCTACTTTTCATTACAATTGCTATCTTTTTAATAACTATGTATCTTGATTCAATTTAATAAGCAAGGGGTTTAGTTCCATCAACACAACCTTCTCTTGATGATTTTGGGTTAGATTTCAAAGTTGGATGTGTGTTCTATCTTTGTTATAGGTAGGGTTCGTATCATCAGCAAAATCAACTAAACAAAGTTTCATCAGGGCGCAAGATGAATGCTTCTCTTTCTCAAATAACCAGTTGAACTGCACTACTTGTCCTTTTCTGCAAACATTCATTATATATAGAATGATCATAAAAGTTGACACCTACTGTATATAGAATGATGAGTAGTTTAGTTGGCTCACGCTCACCCATGAGCTGACACTAAACCAAATCGAACTGAGCGAAAGCATCCGGCAAGAAATGAAACATACATAGACTTTACCAGACTCCCTGGAAGCAAATCCTGCAATTCCCAGACACACATGCATAAACAAATAAGTAGCCGAAGAGGATACAACAAATTTACCAAACACATCCTTGCAATATTGCATTTCCTAGACTTGGTAGAAAAGCATGAAATTTATTATACTGTTATACGTATAACTACTTTGTAAACGAACTCGAACATTATTCTTCAATCAAAATTGGGTGAAAATTGCAGGATGCATTTCCTGGCTTCTTGGTGGAACACAGGTCCTCATATTAAATTGCAACAACTTGTGGACATGATTTCAAAACAAAATGATGACCTGCTAGCCAAAACAAAATGGAAGTTTTTGTTGGTCTTATAATTGCATGATGAAATTGTTCACTTATCAACATCATGACCATTATTTCTGTTTATGGACATGACTTCCTCAGTGTATTAGGCTACTAGTTGGACAATTTGGGTTGTATGTTCAACTGTTCACATCTATAATGTACTCCGAAACTGAGAAAATTCAGAATTAGACACGGAAAAATTGTTATTTTTTAAAAAATATAGGATGTCAAAAAATGGGGAAAACGCATAAATATTAAAATATAGGATATATATAAATATTAATATAAAATGTTAAAAATTATCTATTTAAAAAATATTACCATTAATCAACATTTAACTATTTGAATTATTTTTCTCAAATTTTTTTAAAATAATAACAACAACAACAACAACAAAAATTTTAACTTTAATTTGGTTGTTTTTTAATTTTTCTTTTAATTTAATCATTCTTTTATTTTTTTCTAAAAAATTTGAGAGAAATGTGTTTCCGTATGGCTATGTATTTTCTATTTTTAATAATTTACAAAAATGGTCAGATACATATTAGGGTGTGTCCGATACGTTTTCGATTCGAATATATATCGAACAGACATAAATATGCACATTATAAAGTATCCGTATAACCTAGTCTATAATTAAGTTCCTTCATCAATTTGGTGGGCCAATGTGCATAGGCGAGATGACTGACCTTGCTCAACAAATCTTCTAATCTTATTGCAGAACTTGCGTCTGCTGCAGCTGCAGAGAAGGGAAGAGTATTTGATGGTGGTATTGAAGAAAGATTATGTGCTCATGCAAGGGCAGTTGCCAATATCCCAACAGCTGTTAAAAAGGTAAAGTTACCATTTCAAAGCTTTGTGCTTGAGCATGTATTGGTTAGCATGGATTCTAGTTCTTTCAAGTTGCCCATTAGCTTAATTAATAAAAATAATATTGTACTTCGAGAGACCTGGGACCAGATTCTCCTGGCACACTCGGAAAGAGAATAGCAGAGAGAGTGCAGAGTTGCTGCCCATCGTTTAGTTCAAATGGTTGGATTCAAAAACTGAAAATCTCATTTTCAATTTCGATTCTTGCAGTTCAAATGGAGGAACGGTTGGTTCTAGTCTCTCTCTTAGAAAGCAATTGCTGAAGGGAAACCCAATCCATGTCCCCTGCATACTGCCTGGCTTAAGGAGTTAAAATGAGTTGGAATGCATGCTCTCAAGAATACATGTAAAAATCATATATAAAGAACTCAGGTTTAATCGTTGAAATATTTGAACCTCTATGTGAAAATTACCTATTGAAACCTCTCTTTCACCAAAGTTTTTGCACATATACTAATTGGAGTTTTGGAATTGGATTATTGAAGCCAGTCTGAAACTAATCAACTTAAGTCTGAGGATATTCCAGTTAACAGTGTTTCCAATGGGGGAGAAGAAACAAGCACAGCCAAAGAGCAGCTTAGCCAAAATACAGTCCAAAACTAAGCAATAACTTTAAGCTAGCCACCAGAAGAGTCGAGAGAGTTGCAGAGACTTGAATTCCGGTGGACAGCAAACTGTAAGAAATTCGCAAGGTAAATATCTCTTGCTTAAATAGGTGAACCAATGGCTACCACTGCAACTAAATAATGCTTTAGTTGCAGCACAATAGTTCTGCCAGCAGTACAAATTACTCCACTTTTATTCCAAGAGGAACACACAATTTTACCTCAATTTGAAACCTCATTCAGCTCATACAGCCTATTTATGCTATTTGACACCTGATGGTCACAGCATTTTCATCCAGGATTATGAACTACCTCTCCTTCTTCTTGATCATCTCTTTAACTGCTTAGGAACTCAATTAGAAATTTCACGCAAGAACTAGGACTCATATGTTCACTTTATTATTATTCCAGGAAAATAGAAAAAAGCTCAAGTAACTTGCATTCTAACAAAATAAGGTGGATCGATGGGGAAACGAAATGCCACTAGTCGATTTAATCATTTAGATAATACTTGACATCATATCATATGGTACCAATTATTCCTATCAATTTATTCTGATTGGCTAGAGAAGCAGAATTTCCAATTATTGCCATTTACTTGATCTGCGTTTGCAACAAAATGTGCATGTCAAATACTCTTTTGCTGCCTTTACTCCATTTCATTGGCTATGGGAAATGTAGGAACTATATCCACAGGTACCTGAAAAACATGGGAAGAGACAAAACAATGAGGAAATTTTACAAAACCAACAAGTAAAAGGAAACTACAATCCATCATTACGAGATTCAATCTTGAAATGTAGGAACATGCAATTATAATTGGCTTCTTCTGTAAAACCGATTCGTTTGAAATATTGTCTAGGATAACAACACTGTTAGTCCAATGAATTATATTATTTTTTCAATTAAGTCCTATAAGAATTTTTTTTTTACAATCAATTTCTATAAGTTTTAAAAAAGTTTTCTGTTAGTCCTATCTATCAGTTAAAGCAATTTTATGATAGTCAATCCTCAAAATCAAACTTTTTTTGACATTTCAGTCGTAAAACTATAAAAAAAGTTATTTTTGATATTTGAAATAATTAATATTTTTTATTTATTTATGACTTATTTTATTATTTAACTTTTATAATAACTATATAACTTACTAAAATAATTTCAAAAAATTTAAAATTAAAATTTTTTTTCTTAAATTATTATTTTATTAACAATGATAAATAAAATTAATTTAGTATTTTTATTATTTTAAAAATATAAATTTTAATTAATATATCTTAAATGAATAAATATTTTTTATACTTAGATATACTCAATAAGTTTTGTCAATATTATAATCTATGTTACATTTTAAATAAATTTTAAACACAATTGTATCTTAATTAGACAATTTTAAAAATATTTCTTTAAATTAGACTATTTAACAAAAAAAAAATTTTGAAGAATAACATATTTTAATTAATAATTTTATTTATTATTATAAAATATAATTAATTTAAGGTGAAATAGAAAATTTTGTTATATTTTATCTTAAATTAATTATTTTGATTATAACAATTAAAATTATAATAAGAATATGTTAACTTATTTCATTGTTCAAATATTTATTATAAAATAAATAGCTTAATTTAAAGAAATATTTTTTAAAAATTTGACTAACTCAAATTTGATTGAGTTTAAATTTTTTTTTAAATGTAACACAAATTATAATATTGACAAAACTAAATGAGTTTTATCTTTATAAAAAATATTTATTCATTTATGATATATAAATTGAAATTATATATTTACAAATAATTAAGTATATTTAATTAGTTTTATTTATCTTTCTCAATATAACTAATAATTTAAGAAAAATATAATTTTTATTTTTATTTTATAAAATTATTTTAGTGAGTTATATAGTTATTATGAAAGTTAAGTAATACAAGAAGTCACAAATAAAAATAAAAATATTATTTATTTAAAATATCAAAATAACATTTGTTTTTATAGTTTTAGAATTGAAATGTAAAAAAAGTTTGATTTTAAGGGTCGACTAACGGAATACTGCTTTGACTGACAGATAAGACTAATGGAAAACGTTTTTAAAACTTATAGAACTTGATTGTAAAAAAATAAAAAATAAAAAATAAAAAATTTCTTATTGGACTTGGTTGAAAAACCGATATAATTTATCGGACTAACAATGTTGCTATCCCAATATTGTATGCCTGAAGAGCAAAAGTATGATATTTATCCATTATCAATTCTCACCATCTCGCTCTCTCGAATTGTGTGTGTATGCAGGTGCACGTGTGAAATGTTGGGATATATTCCTATTGTAATATAAACATGCTAATAAATGCATTTTTATTGTTAAGGTAGTTCTTACTAGATGCACACATGCAAAAGCAAGTAGCAGAGTTTCACAGCTCATACCTGAAGAGTCTCTAATTTGTTCAATGCCAGTTTTAGTGGCTCTGTCATTTTACAGTATTTCTGAAGCAGCAAATTTGCAGCCGCTTTGTCTCCCTTTGCCTGTATAGTTAGTATCTCCCTACTAAGGCTTTCAACAGCCCCTTCAACCTTTCAAATGAAAACAGCATGTATGGCCATTAATACTTCAGAAGTAGCAATTCATTGATAAGTGAAGCTGGAAAGGTTATACCTTAGCAAAATCAACAGAGAAAGTTTCATCAGAGTGCAAGATGAATGCTTCTTTTTCAAATAACCAGTTGAACTGCACCGCTTGTCCTTTTCTGCAAACATTCATTAGATATAGAATGATCATAAAAGTTGACACCAATGGAATAGAGAATGATGAGTAGTTGCGCTCACCCATGAGCTTCCTCTAAACCAAATCGAACTGAGCGAAAGCATCCGGCAAGAAATGAAACATACATAGACTTTACTAAACTCCCTGGAAGCAAATCCTGCAATTCTCAGGCACATGCATAAACAGATAAGTGGACAAAGAGGATACAGATTTACCAAGCACATCCTTGCAATATTGCATTTCCTAGACTTGGTAGCAAAGCATGAAATTATATTAATGTTGTATGTATAAGTACTTTGTAAACAAATTAGAATATTCTCCTATCAAACTTAGGTAAAAATTGGACGATGCATTTCCTAGGTTCTTGATGGAACACAGGTCCTCATATTAAATTGCAATACTTGTGGGACAAGAGATTACAAAATAATAGCATTAAACTACATGAGGCCAACTTTGTTGTTCATCATAACTGTTTGATCAATCACCCGATACCTCATTAATTAAATATTTAACTCACCTTCATGATAGACATTTCAGAATCTTTGAGGTGGAAATGAAAATTGGCACATACCTACAACATCGTGATTTTCAAGTACAGTAAACTACTAACCTTGCTGATTAAGAACTTTAGAGCCCAAAGGCCAACTATATCAGCTTTTGCTTCTTCCAAGGCTGAGTGAAGTTCTTGGAGCTCCTGTATCAAATTATGCAATCAAAACATGGCAAATTAGGGGTAATGCTGGCTTCAGAATGAAAATACTAATTAAACGATGTAATGCCAATCTAAAGTTGTTCCACCGTCTTTTCATTTTGAAATTGCGTATATGTGACTAGGTGTAATAAATGCCACCAATTTACCAGTCCTAGAAAATAATAAAATTATCATATGTCTTTGAATCCTACTTAACAGAAATGTGATGATTTCAGATGCAGCCATGTTATGTTTGACAAATGAAACCAACCCAAAACCTCAAACCCACACCTTTGAAATTCATAAATGACGAAGCAGTAGCAGATGGTCATGCAACTAACCTTTCTCACTGTAGATTTTTCACCATTTGGAAGTGTAATAGTATGAGGCCCGATACCATGACAGCATTCATGGCAGATAGTGTGTGTAAAGAAAGATTCAAAATCTACAAGTTCTTTTTGTTCCTTAGTAACGCAGAAATCAGCTATAGGCTGAAGAATATGCTTGAACCTGATTAGGATAGTCACGTCCAGCATTTAAAACCTTTCCTGCACTAGTAAAACATTCTGAAAAACAAACAAGATATAATAAAAACATGAACTCCAAGAAAAGAAGTTGTACTTGGCTTCTGAAATATTCTTAAGCATGACCATTGAAGTTCCCCGATCTTTAACTATACGCTCATCATTGGGTAAATTGAAAGCAACCGTTTGAGGACCCCTTACATCCTGATGTGAAATGAAAGCCTAGTAGCCTTAGTTTCTCACTCAGAGATTAATGTGCAACAGAATATAGCTATCAACCAAACAGTCTCCATATGTGGATAGTTGATAATATTTGTCAATAATATTTTGATGGTTTTTAAGGGGGGGGTGGTGGTGTGTGAGAGATTCTTAGAGCATATAATCTCTAGTGTAATTGTTCCCCCTAACACAACTTTAGTTATTAAAATAAAATTTTTTAATACATAATATCAATAACTCACCCCTGAATTGTAGATAAGCTGGATTACACGAATAGGTGCAGCATTCACATCAGTTGATTTGTAAGCACTATCCATTGGAAGATTTTGCTCCAAAACCTATACTTGTCAATCACTAAGTAGGATACTTAAGGTAGCAAAAGAATTCTTCAAGAACAAAAAACAGGGTGAACATGCTACAACTTTGGCAACAGATAACTCCACGTACCTGTAAATTATCACCAAAGAGCTTAAGTTGAGCTGTTGCTTTGTCATCCCGGACTCCAATGAATGCTTCAAAGGTGGCCTAAAAGAAACATAATGCAACTCATGAGTACTTTGAGCCAACTAAGGGAGATTAAAGAAAGTGACATTCATACATGCCATGGTTACAAAATTTATTTCCAATGAACAGACATAAATAGACACATTCACATACAGTCAAACAAAAGAGATATATACATGCATCCATGGACACACATGTATTTGCATGTGTCCTTGAATATAGCTAAAGAGAAGATGCAGAATAGAGAGAGAAAAAGGGTAGGGGTTAATTTTGTAAACGGCAATGGCAATCTTGGTTTTAATGAAGCTGAATTCAAACTTTTGCATTGATTTCAGTACAAAATTGAAATTAAGCTTATATTGTATGTATTTTACATGTTTTTACATTATCTTTATGTATACAGATACTGCCACTGGCTTTCAATTCAAGTTCACATGAGATCAAGCTAAGCCTCAGTTAAAAGTGAGCCCACGCTTCAGCTTGAGCAAGCCAGAGCTACCAGGCAAAGGCTATTTATCATGCAGATTATTCCACATTTGTAAGACAAATTTAGGTTCCTTGAGAACAAACATGAGAGCCTTCAAAGTTGTAGAAACTGTATACATCTGACAGGGAAGTGCATTTAAAATGGCCAATGGCAGAAAAATGCCAAAAAATATTCAATGTTAAAAAATTATTACCATAAATCCAATTACCAGAGTCCAATAACAAAGATAAGGCAATATGCTCTGTTACAAATGATATGCAAAGCCTATTATAGGGTAATATATCTGGGAATGACAGAGGCTTCAAATAAGTCCAAACAGTGCATTGCCTCAAAAGCAAACTCAACATTGGGCCAAATTATCACAGGACATCTGACATGACAATGTGAAAAACAAATGCAAAAAGGCATTAGCCCATACCCAAATAGATGATCAATAACTCTTTAGCCATTACACTAGATCAATCTATATTGTATTAAACATTCTGTTTTAGAGTTGGAAAACACAAGTAGAGATCATGGGCATATTAATATGCTCAAAGCCAAACAGAGAAAAGAAAAAATTGTCTGATTTTCCTCAAACACAAGATATTGGAATTTGGAACATAAACTGCCGTAAAGTTGTGTCCTTTGTCATCTAAGCTTAAAAAAAAAAAAAAGACATTGGAACACACTATTAGATATGTTTTTCTTATTTTTTATATTGAGGTGACACAGACTGGAACTAAACCAAAATGAACCAGTAAAAAAATTAAGATAAAAATAGAGATGCGCTATTCTGTATCCTCAAATATTTTCCTGGGCAGAACCTTGAAAGCATGTTACTCATCTCTGTGCCCACCTATCTTACAAAGAGATTTCTTGCCCTAGAGGCTGTTCTTTTTCTCAAGTAAAGATACTGAATTTTGTGACACTAAGCTTACTATTACCTGCATAAAATATTTAATGTTCAATGAAAGAATACATTTTACATGCAATATTACTTATTGTAAATCCTATGAGTTTGTCATCAGAATTTTAGAACATCGTGGTCAGATCATGACATGGATAAAGAGACCATAAATATTCCAAGTGGGAAGCAATTCTGTGCACCATAACTCTAGGTCACAAATGACCTCAATTCTATGCTATACCCAACATCATTAAAGTTGAAGATAGAATGCAAAAACATTACCTTGTATCCAAAAAGCATATCTACATATGTCTCGTACGGACCTATAGTTACGTCCAATTTAGAATCCTACAGCATCACAATGATAAATAAATGCTAATCAGATTTTATGAGAATCTAACAGCTTAGGCATCAGAAGAGGAAAAATTAACCCATAAGGTTAAAGAAAAATAAAATTTTATTTTGAACCCATTAATTTAATGATATGCATTTTTAATCTTTTCTTGCAAAACTTTTTTACTTTACTCAGCCACTAAAAGTGAATAAATTTAAGGGAGAAGTACAATTTTGATCCTTGCGGTTTTGCCAAAAGGCAAAACCAGTCATGTGGTTTTTTTTTTACATTTAAGTACCCTGTGTTTCACATTTTTTTACACTTTAGTACCCTTCTAACAAATATTGTTTAAAATGTATGCTTTAATGTAAAAATAATATGCATTTTCAATGCTAAAATCATATAATGAGTAACATATCATTCAACTAACTACAATAAACTCACAAAAAATAAAATTTAAATACATTTTTAATTTAATTATGAATAAAAAGAACTGATTTTTTAAAATAAATTTATAATATTTTTAGAAATAACCAATTGGTTAGATTGATCATAAATCATATATTGAATAAATTTATCATTGAAATTTAATATTATATTAATGTTTTCTCATAAAATAATGATGGCATTAGTTAGAAGGGCACTAAAGTGTAAAAACAGGTGAAACACATGTATTTGTTACCATGTATTTCAACCAACTACTACATGCAAGTGTTAGGACACAACTATGAACATCTTCAGGAACATGAAAAAATTATAGAGCACTGACCAATTCCATCCATGCTATATCTGACTCATAATAGTCATTTGAAAGGAACGCATCAGCCTTGCTATGTAGTAACCTCTTCAAACTTCACAGCAATGTAACATATTTAGAAAAAATCTATTTTTGAATAAAGGCTAACAAATGGGCTATCAGAAAAAATAAATAAATAAATAAATTAAATAGCATACCTTGGTGAGCCAGCCAAGTCCCCAGCTTTATGCAATAGTTCGGCAGCCTTTGTGAGGAGAGAGTTATACTCTTTACAGTAAGGAACACTGAATAGATCATGACTACCCACCGAGTGACCTGTTCCATCAGCTGTATGATTTGATTGAGAAGAGTCCAAATCAAATTCACTATGCCTTTTGATAACAGTGAAGAAACCGGTTGCATCAAGTTGTTGATTTTCTGTCAGAGTCTTCACCCACAGTTCGAATTCCTATAAAACAAGTGAAACTTAATGGTCCACATATCCAATGTGAAAAGAAGGGCTTATAAATAATGAACCCCACAGCAAGCCAGTGGCATGGACACTCAAATATGGTGGAGATGTTATTGACATTTTCTCTACTATGTGCATGATAAGTTTAGCCTCCTATACCCTTTTATCCATGTCAGGTGGATAAAAATTTGCTCCAGGTGGTAATTGGATAGGAAATGCTGCTTTGTATTCTAGGCCCTTCCATCCACTCGCTGGCTTTGTGGCTCCAGGAAGCAACTTTATAGCTGAATCTGCAGTTGATAAAAATGCCTCATTTTCATCAAGAGAGGACCTGTTGATAAAGAATCCATTATGATTGACAAATATATTTTTTTCGTAAATTATGGCTGCACAACAAATAAAGGGAAAAATTACATGACAACTGTGAAAATTATCCATAGGCCTCAGGGAGGAGTGCAAGCCCACGTACACGAGTGACTCATAAATGGGGTTGAGTCCATCTAACACAAAACCAATTGGCTTGTGTTAGGGTCCAAGTCCTCCACACTCCCCCCTCAAGTGTAATTGGGCCTGTGACAATTACACTTGACAAATTCAAACGGGGCGCACCTACAACAGGTCCCGGGATCGTCCGCTCTGATACCATGTGAAAATTATCC
This sequence comes from Mallotus japonicus, assembly GCA_949634005.1. Lineage (NCBI taxonomy): Eukaryota > Viridiplantae > Streptophyta > Magnoliopsida > Malpighiales > Euphorbiaceae > Mallotus > Mallotus japonicus. The sequence continues at coordinate 18,288 of CATIWK010475708.1, forward strand.
ATGGGCCTCAGGGAGGAGTGCAAGCCCACGTACACGAGTGACTCATAAATGGGGTTGAGTCCATATAACACAAAACCAATTGGCTTGTGTTAGGGTTCAAGTCCTCCATATTATAAGCCACTCAACTTTCTTATAATTTTCCAATGTGGGATAGACATTCTCAACAACAACATATGAAATATGTCAAGGTTAGGATGATTGGTTCAAAAACTCAGAAAATCAAAGACTTCTGGTTGAAAACTAGTTATTTTGACATCAACTCTTGTAGGAAAGAACAGGTTACAAACAATAGGATATGATAAGACAGATAGCTTTCTATGTATGGTTTGAATGTCTGTTTTGTAAATTGGGGTATGGATTTTCTCAGTTATGCCATCAAGCACAATGTACACAGACAGAGAACTCAAAGGAGAAGGACTAAGAATACTTACCATGGGCTCTTATTAATCAAATAATACAACCATTTCAGCTTGTCCAATTTCGATGCCTCAGCATGCTCTTTCAACCAATCTCTTAGAGCAGGATTGCTGTACCAAACCTGATTAAAAGAAAAAATAAATGGACAAGGGCATTTTCAATTAGTAAGTATTCTCAACCATAGCAACATCAAAAGGGCTCCTGTATTGCTCTTTTTTATAATGGACATTCCAATGCTTATCCAATAAACCAAAAAACTGAAATTCCTAGGGAAGGAGGAAATACATGTTAAGATCCCAATGACCACACTTATTAGGGATTAAATAACCATATAATCAGAGATTAAATACAATTTCTATCATACGTATTTATACCAAATTAATTTTGCAAGTAAGAAGAAGATATTCCGTTGCGCAATGTCAATTACAGTTGAGTTACTTTTAAGCAGCTGATGTTCTACCAGGACATCTCCCTTCTGTGAATGATTGTGTAATGTTCTACAAACACAGACACCAGAAAAGAAAAAAAAAAAAAAAAAAAAGGAGAAAGTCCCGCAACTTACTTCCCAAAAACGAAAAAATTCAAAGTTTCTATGAATCTCCTCTTCATTTATAAATCTTAGGATTTGATACATACTTTGATCACAGTATAAAATTTCTTTTCAGAGAGATATTTGCAGAAGTTATAACTTGAAACCACATAATGAAGATCAAATAAAAATATATAAAACATGTTTGTTGATGCACCGAAAGCATAAAAAAGATGCATTCTTTTGTTAGCATACTTCTGTGCCTCTATGTATCCACATGCAAGTTTACATAGATAAAAGTACCTGCACATAAAAGATTTCATCCACAATTTTTGCAGCTTTAATAAGTAAACCCAGTGCATCCCTGTCTCCATCAGATAGGCCTGACAACTGCAGTGAGAGAAAGAAACGATTGACTAAATTTACAGCTACTTATTTAAGACCCACAATTAAAAAGTAAAACAATGAGAATATCAGTTTCGTTTCACTATAACATTAGTAGCATCAAGCATGATATTTGAACAATAAATCGTTTGTTATACAACTAACCACTAAATATTGAACTTAAGTTCGAAACATCACCTCAAAACATTTATTATAAATCCGATTAAAAAAAAAGCTGAATAAACTGAGATCAACAAACATTGTAAGACATATGTCATCCTAGTGCTCATCTTCATTGAATGATTCAATTAAGCACAATTTTTAACAAAACATGTCTGGAGCTATCATATGCAGTTATGCACACAACACTGTGACATTTTTATGTCATTATTCTTGTTATACTTTTGAAAATGCTTCTATTACATGATTCTTTGTTTGGCTTTGATGTAAACTTCTGCAATTCCATGATAGCATAACTAGGTAAAGCTTCTAGGAGCTGAGAATTGAGCACAATTTCTTATACCAACAAATTCATTGTTCTACCCATAATTTTTTCATGAAATTTAATGGTCCCATCATGTTCCATGGTTGGTATTATTTTTTCATTATATGAAAAACAAGCAGTTTGTGATCTTTAATCATTTTGGTTGCACAGGTAAAAGATATAAGGGAGAAGATTCTTTAAAGCGCATGTTTCTATTGATTATTATTGTCAATAAGTAAATAACAAGAGAAAGTTGAGAACCTCCGCACTGAGAGAAACGGAAGCATATCGATCTAGCTGCTTTTGTAGATTCAGACTGCGTGCTGGAGTGCTCCTTTTATACCTTTTGAAAAATAGATGGAATACATGACACAAACAGAAAGTATTGTCAGAAAACTAGAATTCTGTGTTGCTAAGATTGTAGTATTCATCTGACATTTATCTTCAATGGAATATTAGCAGAAAATATTTACTAGTAAAGCATTTGCACGCAGCAAAATAACAACAGAAAATTCTTTGTTATGGTGTCCAAAAGACCAGAAAAATGGAGGTGACAGACAAAAGAGACTTTTTTTTTTAGGACAAAAGATATATACTTATTTTACCAATAAAATATATTTTTGCATGCACAAAAAATGTACAGAAATGATTTTTTCTTTCATAATGTTCTTGCATGATATATATTTTAAGGATGTAAGTAACCACAGTCTAATAAATCATCAGTAATTTGTTCTCAGATCCACTTAATTCTTAAAATTCTGTAGAGGAAACAAAGTTAACTTCACATGGATGAGGCAAAACGTTTTAAATTCAAATGAGAAAAGGTGTGAAACATAACGGTTGCATTTTAACATACCTTTTCTCAATTATGTCAAAGAGTTGACCATATTCTCCATTCACATCATAAGGCACATAATCAGGATGTTCTTTGTCAAGTAAGCTTCTATATTCTTCATAGGAAATATATTTGACAGCAGATACTTCTGTTTCCTACAACAAGATAAGGCAGAAATATGAATTCAGATTCTCGTACTTCAATAGCTGGAAGCATCACTTGTAGATTATAACAGCTGTGAAAAGTCGGGCAAACTAGAGTTGGACATGCATTGCACATCAAAACACAAACTTTACATATGATCACCAGCAATTACAAATTAACAAGTGACACAGTTCCCAAATTTCCACATTAAAGACTACTATAAACAGACCAAACATCCAAAAGTGAATGAAAAATAATTAAATTTGATGCACCAAAACAATTTTTTATAACAGGGGACAGCATAACACTGTTCACACTGCTTTAAATCAGAAAAGTGCATTTTGAGTCACATCTACTATTAAATTTAAAGGGTGAGATATATTAATACAGCTTCACAATCTCACCCACAAAAGTTTGCCTTCTTTATATTCAAATAAGAAGTTCACATTTTCAGGCCAAATAAAAACGTTAAAACAAGTAGCTCTATAATGACGATGGTGAACAGCTCAGTACATTGTGCAACAACAAGAATTTGCAACAAAGTATGACGTGGTCTTATATCATGGTGAAGCATTTGAACTAAAAGCAAGCACTAGCACTATATAAAGATCACAGCACATTTTATGCACACCCATGTGGGATTTCTCTTATATATTGACTATATTCAACCAATACTACCAGATGGTTTCATGTTTTGACAGAAAAAAAAAAAAAAAAATCATTCATAGACTCACCTGAAGCGTAAAGGCCTCTAAAGGAATAGGATCTAGTGTTGTTACAAGATATACATCATTATACTCATTATTAATATAATTGCCATCATTTATGACGCTGCAACAAATGTAAAGTTAACACCAATTAGCGCTTGGAATTGGAAAAAGTTGTCAGAGCTCATTGAATCGGATAATATTCATTAATAAATTTGAATTACTAACCACTCCTGCAGAAAAACAAATATCAACTCAAATGCATCCTTTGGAAGGACAATGCCTAGCTCTTCCTCAAGCTCCCTCCTATAATGAAAGCAATAAAGAGTTTCAGCAAGAAGCATAAGTAAACAAAAACAGTGATAAATAAATCATGTTATTTTGCAAGAATTCAATTATTATTCTGCAGCAAACAATGCCTAGTCCATTATAATGTTTCGAAAGATCATAATTGACATGAATTCAATTCTTTTGAGACATTTTGCCAGTTGACATGAACTTGCAATTAATTTTAACACTAAAAAATTGAACAAAAAACATGACAGTGCATAGAAAATTAGAAAAAGTATAACATAATTAGAAAAAAAAAAAAAAGCTAACCTAGCAGTTACAAGCGAAGAATCACCAGCAGATATATGACCGGCACTGGAAATATCCCATTGTCCAGGCCATGAATCCTTACAATCAGCTCTCTTTTGAAGAAGAAGCTCTCGCGTGTTCTCTGCATATATCCACACATGAACTGCACGGTGGTAATCTCCGTCTCTGTGAACCTCTCCTCTACATTTTTTCACCAAACAAAACAAAATAAAACTAATTTCAACGCCAAAATTGCGTTTAATGATCAAAGATCACTTCACCAGTTTAATCATGAACAAAAAACACTGCACTGCACAAAAACTGTTTGATTTACTGTTCCTTTTTTCAATCCGGAGACTGATATATACGTGTATAGTGAAAACTAGGAGCTTGCCTGGGCTTGGAAATGCCAGTTTTTTCACCGGTTTTAGTAAGGACGTCAAGGTGTTCTTCGTGTACAATTGCAGCAGCAGCACCACCAGTCTCTGCCATTTTTGAACGTTCTCTTCTTGACTTCTTGTGGATTTGTATATGATCAAGCTTTTGTCAACTTCTTTTGGTCTTTAAAGTGCGTTTGGTTGAGGCAATAATGGAATAAAGCAATTTTGAAACATTTGGCTAGACTAGACATGTTATTTTTTTTTTTTAATTACTCATTATATTTGGCTGCATTCCACCAAAAATTTATTTTTATTTTTAAATGATTCATAAATCAACTTTTATTAACAAAAATGAACTTTTTATTAACGAAATGTATTTAGTTCAAATCAATAGCTTATAAAATTTATTTCAAATGAGTTTTCAAAAAAAAAAAAAAATTTCATGAAAATGAATTTTATATTTTATTATATTGTATTTGTTATAAATTTAAAATTTAAATTAATTTTTAATTTTGATAAAAAAAACTGAAAGATACATTTAAAAATAAAAATAAGTAGCGATATTTTATTCATTTTAGAAATAGAGAATTAAAAATTATGGAATTTATTTGAAACTTTCAACTATTTTTTTTAGAATTTGATCTAATTATAATTAATTCCACAAATTTAAAAATTTAGAATCGCAAATAAATTCTGTAATAAGTGCATTTATCACACATTATTTAAAATATTTTACAAAATTTTATAAAATTTATTTATTCCAAACACACTTTAACGCTATTGTCCAAATAAATATATAAATCTTATTTTATACACTTTATTCTAATGGAATAAAATAATTTGGCTTATGAGATAAGCCAATTTTTTTAAACATATTGATAGACATGGTATTCTTTTAAAGAATTACTGTAAAGCTATTGTCGAAAAAAATATATAAATCTTATCTTATACACCTTATTCCATTTTTTATATGTGTGATATAAAATTCAATATTTTTTTTTTAACATCTGGGAGGTTAAGGGGGAGTGGTTATCTGTGATATAAAATTTGGTATTTTTTATCTCACTTTACAATATTCATCACCTGAGTCACTAGACTACAAAAGAAGGACAAAAATTCAGCATTATTGAGAGGGGGAAAGATAACTAGTTATTAGAAGTTAGTATTTTGAAAATTCTTATTAATATTTTGAAAATCATTTTTGTAAGCTACTATTATGAAATGAGATTTACACTCCTAAACATGGGGAGAGGAATTAAACCGAAAACCTCTCTTCTAAAAGCAAAAAATTAGGAGTGTAAATGAACCAAGTAACTTATGAGTTACTCGAACTTGACTCACAAAAATCTCATTCGAACTCATTTATTAAGGTAATTGAATCGAGCCTGAATTTCATTTCAAAGCTCATTTTCATAAGTAAGCTAAGTTCAAATTCTTTAAAGCTCCACTCCTTTAGGTTCGCAAACAGGTTTGTAAGTTAATTTATGAACAAACTCCTAAATAGGCACACTATGAAGCTCGTGAACAAATTTATTATAATAAGTTTGTTTATTATTAAATAAATACAATTTAATTTAACTTTTAATATCAAATATTATTATTACATACTTATAACTTAAATTATTAAGTAAATATAATATTTAAAAGTATAATGTAGAGGATGTCTTTGGAGAGGAGTTAATTACAAAAAGTTTTGAGTATTATTAGTAATTTGATTATTACTTTATTTGAGGATTCTGATGATGTATTTATGAATTTTATGTATGAGATGTAGGACTAATTGTTATGGCATAGACATAGAGACTCTAACAGAGCAGGTCAGGTGTTAACATTAGAAGGAAAGCTTTCAATGAAACATTTTTTGTACATGGAGACAAATGAGATTTCTTTCTGTTTTCTTTTTGTTTTCTTGAATAGTGATTTCAGTCTGTTTGACTTCTGCAAAAGTTTATTTCTTAACTTGCGTCCTACTAGTAGCTAGGCTCTAAGATTAGAGACATTATACCGTAATTAATAAAAATTTAGTATTTAATTAAAGTAATGAAAAATTAAAACTTAATAGTACATGAACGAATTGTAGATAATTTAATATTATGAACTTGACCTTTAGTTAGAATCATTATAAAATTTCTCTTAAGATTATGAGGTGTGTTAGTTAGATTTGTTTTGTTGTTCTTATTCCAAAAATCTTTACATCTCTCTTCTTTTTGTGAATGTGTTTATTTGATACAATTGAGCTCAATACGAGTTAAACTCATTTATTTTTAATAAACAGGTTCAACGCAAACTGAGTTGTTCAAGTTTATATAAAATCAAATCATCTGAGCTTGAGCTCCTGTTGATTTTGGCCGAATTGAGCTTCAATTTTTTAAAATTCGGTTCAAGTTGATTACACTTTTAGCAAAAAATTTTGCGCTTAAATTCTTTTTTTAATATATATATATTTTTATCATGTATGTTTCACATATAATTATTAATTATTCAATTTATTGTTAATTTTATACATAAAAATTTTAGTATAGTAAATATTTTTAATATTAATTAATTAATTTTTTTAAAAATAAATATTTAAATAATAATGTTTAAATAATTTATATAATTTTATAATTCTAATAGGTTGATCTTACTCCAACATTACCTTACATAAATATTTGTATCATATATTATTAATTTTTTTAAAAAGAAAAATAATTATATTGATTCAAACTAGTAATATATCGATAGAAGTACAAATACAAATTCGTTAAAAACCATAGAGGATGAAACAACATTCAGGTTAATAGCATAATAAAACGGCGCAAAACCTACAAATTTGATAATAGTATAGTGACTAAAATACCTATCACTCCAATTTTGCAATATAATAACGACCATAATCTGATTTGTTGTTTTTGTCTGATCGAATATATTTTGCTCGTCTAAATCATCCACACACAAATAAAAAGCCACAACAAGACGACGGAGAACAAAACATCGTAACAAGATGATAAAAAATCAAACGTCGCAACAAGACGACGAAATCACAAAAATAAAATAAAATTCAGATTTATGTGAAATAACCACTTATTTAATAAATAAATTGATAAAAAGAGATATAGATTGAGTGATTTTCAGGCCAAAAATGTCAAAAATCGTCCCTCCTTATTTAAGAAAGATGAGTGGTTAGAAAAGAAAAAAAAGAAAGTTGAGGAAGATGTGTTATTATTATTATTATTATTATTATCATATGTTATCCACTTTTAATTATAAAAACTCATTAAATGAATTACTTAATCTTACTCTCATGTTATCACTTTGTTAATAAAATTCAAGACTTCATTGTCAAAAAAATAATAAATAAGATAAAATTAAATACTTCAATTTTTTTTTTACTATTACAAACTAAGGGTGAGAGGATTTGTACCAAATCTCTAACTGAAACTACAAGAACTTCCACTAGACTAAACATTACTGATATATACTTCAAATTTGTTTCAAATCTTTAATTTCTTTGAGAAAACTATAAAGATATACAATTATTTTTATTTTTTAATGTTAAACATATTT